>PVKE010003824.1:0-69133 GCA_004027555.1 Craseonycteris thonglongyai
GTTGTGTGGTTCTCTTAGTTGAGGTTTCTTCTCAGGGTTTCCCCTGTGGATTCCCCTCTGTTCACAAGGCCCTTCCCAGGCAGTTATTGGCGTTCTCCTCTCATGCCGCCATCTTGGATCCTAGCAATTGTATTTTAAGATAGTTATTATAAGTGTATAATGCTTTCAGACCAAGAAACAAAAATAAAATTTAAAAAGAACGAGAAATAAAATATTAAGAATTGGCTAACTAAATTATAATGCATCTAATCTTTTTTAATTTATTTAGACCCCCTACCCTGAACAGTTCAATTGTTTTAAGCTCTTTTTCCACCATATTATTTTAAAAGAAAATAATTCTAATAATTGGATGCAAGAACAAAATGAAAGCCAAAGCTCTTGTCAGTGACATCCCCCACCCCCACCCCTAAACCTTCTCACCCTTGTTCTAGTGAAAGACTTTCATGGGTCCAGATAGGTTTTCCTTCAGAATGGATGTATTTAACTCTTCTTGGGTCATAGGTCATCTACGTAAGTCTACAGGCTTTCCAACTTAAAATGACCTAGCTAGAAGGAAAAGTTTGGGCAGAGTTTGATCCAGGTAGAATAGAAGAACTACTGATTTACACAGCCCCAGTGTATTCAGAGCTCATAGCATTTATAGTATCTCTCTAGATTTCTGTCCACCAGAATAGATACTTTTTAAATCCTAGATCAAGGCTATTACATCAGAGGAGACAGGGTCAGTATCTCTCTTCTGTCTATATTTCACTTTAAGTCTCAGGAATAGGTCAAACTAACATTGGCTCAACTGTTTTATCTGCCACAAGAAGACAAGTCTAATAATTCAGAATATACTTCTGCCTGGGTCCTGCTGACCTTCACAAATTTTTCTTTTAATTCATGACAATCTATTATCTTGACTCTGAATATGATTATGGCCCAATTTGCTATATTTTTACCAGAAGAGGAAAAACATCTGTAGAGGCAAGTTTCCACTTACAGATGTAATCCCGTTCACCATCCCAAGTTAGATCACCACAATCAGAATGTTAAAAGTGGTCACTACACTATAAAATAAAATTCTACGTAGCTATTAAAAGAGATAATATAGATCTGTATTTCTTGATAGACAAATACACATCTGGTAAGTTTTTGAGTTACACATGTTGCAAACAGCTATGAGTGGTGCTATGCCATTTTATTCCATGGAGAATCTCAAAGGATATATAACAAAATACTAACAACATTTATCTGGAATATTTCTTAAGCTAATTATTTTTATTACAATTCATATAATCTCAGTATTTTTAATCTGGTTCCTTTACTATATAATTGTTGAGGGTTATTTTTTTCTAATCTTAATCGTTCTTGACTTTTATTATACCATTTCATCTCATTTTATAGCACTTTATCTCAACATCTTGCTTGTGTGTGTTCTTAGCTAATTTTATTCTTTTATTTTTTAAAAATGACCACTGTTAGGTCCCATTTTACCAGCTTGGAGGTACAAAATAAGTTTACTTCTCCTTTTAAGGTTTCAGCTAAATGATTTGAGTCTATATCTTCTCTTCTCAAAGAATGCCTCTCCTTAGCAGAGAGAGTCTCCTTTGGGGATAATGCTGAATGTCCTCGAGAGGCATTTTTGGAGCTAAAACATCAGACCAGAGCTGGAAGCTACTCTGTCTTCTCCCCACCAGCCCCAGAACCAGATACCAGTCACTTTGACAACCATTTTGTGCTGCCTCTTTTTATCCTTGTGATGATTATGTGGTAAGGGTTTATTCTTCTTTTCTGTCGTTGGGTCATGGTCGGAGCTATCTAGCTCACCCAATGGTTTCAGTTACTTTGAATATTAAGAAGAAGGAACTGAGATCTAGGTCTCTCTTTTCCCTGATACACTGGGAATTTTTCGGGCAAATTACCCATCTCCTCCCTAATGATTACAAGTTCCTTCTACCCATATATTTTTTCACACACACACACACACACACAAAAGTATGTCATCTTCTGCCTGCACAAGAACCTTGCTACATAATTAGCTTTTTTTCTATTTCTAAAAATAATGCGGTTTCTTAATAAGGAATGTATGCAATAAAGGAAAGTCTAGAGGGAAAAAAGATTTAAATTATTACTAATTCCAACACATAGAAATAAATGCTATCAATATTTAGATTAATTTTCTTGTTGTCTTTTTATATATTTTTAAACATTTAGGGATTAAATTCAATTTACATAAAATTTACATTAAATTAACTTTATAACAATATTTAATGTACATTCACTTAACATTTTATTTTTTTATTGTTTTTGACAGAGAGAGAGAGAGACAGATACAGAGACAGAGAGAGAACTGAACTGGGAGCACTCCCCAGTTCAGCATATGGGTCCGCACGGGCCGGGGTCGGGATTTGATCCTTGGTCTCCGGTGCTGCAAAGTGAACACTTAACCCACTGAGCCATCCGGGCTTCCCCTCACTTAACATTTATATCAGAATTTTCTAAAATCATTTGTCTTCAAAATTATGAGGTTGAAGGCCTATGTAACATTGCAATATGTGAATGTGCCATAATTTACTTAATTGAATTCCTTTTGCTGGATATGTAAGTAGCTTTCTATTTTTCTTTATTATAAAAAAATAGCAGAAACATTCTTGTACATAAATAATTTTTTTTATCTTTAAATATTTCTTGGGATGTATGCTAAAGGAATTTACTAGACAAGTCTATTTGTAAAAAAATTTAACATTCTCCTTTGTAAGAACAGATCAAAGAGGGATGTACCTATTTTTCTCCCAATGAACAAAGATGTAACTTTGGTTTTGACTTTTTTTTTTTTTAAGATTTATTTTTATTGTTTTTGACCGAGAGAAAGAGAGAGAGATATACAGAGAAAAGGGGGAGGGCCCAGAACAGTCTCTATAGTTGCACATCACTGGTTTTTCCACATAGTTTCATTCCACAGGTGGGCACAGGGCTGTACAGGGCAGGAATTGGGCTGGGGTCTCACCCCAGTGAGAACCAAACTGGGGGCACTCTCCAGTTATGGGTCCGCACAGGCCGGGGCTGGGATTCGGTCCTCAGTCCCCAGGGCTGCAAAGTGAGCACTTAACCCACTGAGCTATCCCGGCTTCCCCTAGTTTTGACTTTTAAACAAATTGTGGCATAGTACTTTGCCCTGGGAAAATTCAGTAGTAGCTAGAAATCTATTTTTATAGTGCCTTTTTTAAATCCCAAACTTATTCCTTTTAATTCTGAAAACAAAGCATATAAATTATTTTATTTATTTATTTATTGACTTTTTTTTTTTTTTAGTTTGTTTGTTAAATTTATTGAGGTGACATTGTTTAGTAAAAATTACATAGGTCCCAGGTATACAGTTCTACAAATTGATACTTTATTTCATTAACACAAAACCCTTTCAAAAAGTAATAATCCTTTGTTGAAATCTACTGGTTGAATAAACTAATTTCTGGTAGAAACCTAATGGTGGACTTGGGAACAAAGAATCCTTCAGATTCTATGTTACGTTTTAACTGAATTTCAAGTGAAACATCATTCAGAAGCAGTCACCTCTTTGGAGATGACATTCAAGCAAGATCATCCTTGCCACTTTTCAGGTTAGATGTGATCTGGACGTTAACAAACAAGGACTTCAGTGTGGACTTTGATTATATCATGAGGGAAGGTTTCCCCACCTGTGTGCTGCTTTCCCAAACACAATTCATGTCCACCTAGCTTTGTGCCCCTTGGTTTTGCACATTACTAACTTTGGCTCATTTCCATGGGCTTTAAGCAATATTAACTCCCATTCTGAGAGTATGTCATATCATGGTTTACTTTAGCTACACAGGTTTTTCAGCACAATGTTCTCTATGAACTGTTTTTGAGTACATTTTTAAGCAGTGAAAATCCCCCCTCACACACATATATACCCCATCACAACCACAGGAAAACCTTATATGGAACTCCAATAATTAAAAGCATCAAAGTTGCTCTGGTTGAAAGCAGAGAGGGTTTCTCCCTTAAAACTTTACTCCTCCCTACTCCCAAGCCAAGTGGTCCCCAAATCATTTCAAGTATCCTGTAATTTTAAAACCAAAGGCAACAAATAAACAATCCACAGGTTTATACCAACGGAAAATTAGGTTCACTGGAAAAGAAACTGAGATTAACCAACAAAGCACCAAAATACATACCTGAAGCACTCTCAGGCAATTTAACTTAAAAAAAAAGGTCTTAAAACTTCAGTTTGTTTCATTTCTATACCTGAAGCTAGTAACAAAGCCAGCAGCATATTTACCTTGCATATTCTTTCATCCAGTTCAACAGAGTGTTCATTTCATTGAGTATATTTATGGGCTTATTGGCAGATCTTATCATGTTCAGAGTGTTCATTAATAGTTCTGTCCTGTCCCATTAGTGTGAGCAAGTCAGTCTATAGTAGCTTCATTTGGAACACAGAAGAATACTAAAACTAACATCTTTGTTGTACATTTATGGGAGTCTAGAATTTAAACAGTGATAGGTTATTCTGAAAGACAATATAATATTTACCCAGCACCCAATGAATTATGGGGTCACCTGCTTTATTCCATAATGCAAATTCTTCTAGTTCTTGTTTTTAATTTATCCTAATCACGCAGAGACTTTTAGGTATCATATTGTGGTACATTGTGGTCTTGCTTTTATCAACTTTTATTACAAAGCATATTACCTATAATTATTAACATAGAATGTACAGGTTTAATTCAGTTATACGTTAGAATTTAGGGCCAAACCACAAGATATGGAAGCACAGTCTAATATACACACTAAGTAGATTTCTTCACACAAACTATAATGCTCTGAGATTTTACCCCGGGTCTGAGGATAGAACGTGGCTCTCTGGTTTATATGGTCTTTCTGGTTTTCTCAGAGGATTTTAAAGCCATCATCACCTAATGGTCATCAGTCCTTAATGTGTATCTAAGAACTGAAGAACATAGAAGCCATTGAGTCTGTACAATTCAAATCTATGCCTTCTTCAACAACAAATGTGTAGTTGTCCCTACTGATTGTTTACCCAGCTGGTTGTGTTATTAGCTAAGTCCTTTGCTGTGGAAACATTCATTGGCAGAATATAGAAATAAATAGTTTATAATATGGTTTAAAGACAGCAAGTTCTGTCCATAACCACATTTTCTTGGAATTCACTTTATTTGTGGGACATTAGCAATCCCAAAATGGCTGGAATCCAGAGTTTTCTAGTAACAACAAAAATTGTTGCAAAGCAAGGTTTTCTCTTTACTCCTCTTCTTACCCAAGCAAACGAAGCGTGTTTGTTTCGTATTTTAAGTCTGCGAATATTATTCACAAAACTTAATTTATCTCCATGCTCTGTGACTCATACATTCTTTTTAGTTATTATCATATATTCTTGTTCTAATTTATTGTCTAGTCCAATTTTTGGAAATTAGTTCTCAGTCATTAGCAAAGTGAACTTAAATGATGACTATTGGCTGACACAGGAGCAGCAACTGTGGGAAATCTACAAAAGTGGATTTCTCCCAAGAAAACCTAGCGTTATTATGCCAAGACAGGAATGGCACACTCCAAAATAGCTGGCATTTCATGTTCACCATATCAACCTTATCATTCATCCTACTTAAAGGGCAATCTAGAAGATCCTCCCTCTTTCATTTTTGTCCCTATCAAGGGACAAACTTAAGAAACAAAACTACAAAAAGTGTGCATCTTCAAGTCAAACAATCACTTCACAGAGAAAAACAAAAAGCACCTGACAGGATATCACTCCTAAAAATTGGGGTCCCCTGAATTCTCTAATGTGGCTTAATCTCCATATAGCCAATGGAAGTGCAAGAACCCCAGAATATGGCCATACAACATCACTTGTTAAAAAAAAAAAAGCTGGAGTAGAATTGAAATAAGGCAATAGTCCTATCATTCTCCCAGGGTTCTTTTATCTGGTGTGTGATTGTGATTGAAGAATGCAGTTTGTCCTGGGACAGTTTTCCAAAAGAGGATAAAATATGATTTTTTGTATGTACTCTCAAACAATTGACCCTTTTTTGGAATGGGAAGTCAATCCTACCTTTATGGTCTTAGTAAGAAACTTTCTATAATATAAAATGCAGGAATAAAGGCAAAGAGAGTCTTTTTATGCACCCCCTCTCCCCTTTTTTAAACAAAATACTGCATGCCAACTTATAAGCAAGGCTTTGAAAGCCCTAATTTCCTCTTTGAAACCTCAGTTGCCAAGGGTTGCATTGGCAAGGAAGGATAGATCCTATTTCACCTATGTACCCAGCCAGGTATCCTCTCAATGGCTAGCAACATCTGGTAACCCTCCAGGGTCTGTTTGAGGTCCATACTTATTTATTTACCATGTTAATAAGTACAAGTATCTCTTTTCCATTACCTTGTTTCTTCTAGACTTTTCTTGTTTCTTTTTTTTTTAAGATTTCTTTTTTATTGTTTGAGAAAAGGTGTGTGTGTGAAAAAGAGAGAGCAGTCTCTATAGCTGTGCATCATTAGTTGTGACATAGTTTCATTCCACACAGGTAGATGTGGGGCTGAGTGGGGTGGGAACTGAACTGGGAGCCTCCTGCATGGGAGGCAAGAACCTTCACCACCATCCTGGTAGTTACCAGTTGCACTGCAGTTCAGCATATAGGTTTGCACAGGCCAGGGTCGGGATTCGATCCCCAGATTGCACAGTTGCAAGGAAGCACTCAAGCTGCTGAGATATCCCGACATCCTCATTCTAGACTTTTCTTTCTTTGCAACCTTGTAGGAAAAATAAATAAGGCAATTTCTAATTCCATGGTTGCACTCTCTGCCTCACAAAATGATAATCACCAACAGGAAGAATAGTTCACCAGTAATGGTCTCACCAGTGATTCTAATACCAAATGTAAGATAATTGCTTTTCTTAGAAACTATCAATCTCTTGCTCTACCTTCACTATTCCATGTGGGTCCAAGACCCATTTCCCAGGGTCATATTTGGCTTACAATATTGTGGGGTAATAATTTTTGACAATTCCAGTAATTTGGAAAGAGACCACCCACTCTAAAGTTGCTTTACTTCCACGTTTTATCTTTCTATTGGCAGGAAAGCCAAATTTTCAAACCAACATCTAATTTAGGCCTGGGAAGATAGTTAGCTATAAATGGACCTGCCAAGTCCTAACTCCTGAGTATAAAAAAGTTTCTTTAACCAGCTGGATATGTTCCAGATGGAGCAGGAAAGACACTCCTTGTACATAAAGTGCTTCAGGAATCAGCAGTAGCCTTTTTACTAAACTGTGTGAAGATTCTAAATTCAACTCTAAGATCAAAGGCAATACACCAAAAGTCAATATTTACATGCAGGTGTCTTTAGCAAAAATAATAATGAAATACAAATTTTAAAGAGTTGAAAACAATCTGATGTCTCACTGTGCCTGAGACTGGGGTTTATAGAATCCAGCCTGACATTTGTGGATCATCCTTCCTCTATTACCTAGAGAGTCCAGCGATTCTGGTGTGTGATGGACCACTTCTCCTCAAAGAGTGGTCTGCAAGCTGTGCCCACACAGGTATTCTGTGACTCTTCCCTTCTCATAACCTACAATTAGATTGAGACAAGAGCCTAGCACACATTAAAGAGCAGGAACTATAGTCCTGTCTCCTGCCCACTAGAATGTGAGCGCTTTGAGGGCAGGATCCTCCTTTGTACACAATACCCTCTCCAGTGCCTAGAGCAGAGCCTGGCACACACAATAAGAGTTCAATATCTGTGGAATGAATGAGAGAAGACTTTAGGACAATCAATCATCAAATGTTTCTCTATATGGGACAATATGTAAGTGTGGGAGGAGTTCTGATGATAAGCAGAATAAATGGGCCAGAGTAAATGGAACAGACTTGGCAGAGAAGATAGCACTTAAACTTGACCATGAAGGCAGAAGATTCCAGTCAGTGGATGGCTCTCCATAGAATGGGACTAGAGTAGGGAATGAGAGCCAGTTAGCAAGACAAGAGGCCCTGCTGGAAGAGCCCTCTCTTAACATTCTCCACAACCTTTCATGACAGTGTAGCGTGTCTGAACCCTGGTGCACCATCTGGAACCTGCCTCCCTCAGGGTCCCATGCAACCACTCTATTGATGGCTACTTCCATGGACCACTTCTTGGAAACCAGATATCAATCCTCTTGCAACTCCATCTTACAGATAAACAGAGAGTAATCAGCAGGACCTCAGCCCTTTATCCCTTCTCAATTCCCAGTAGTCTCTCCTGTATGCCTTCTTGTTGCTCTCTCCAGAACCTTCTTTCTCTGGATACCTAACATCACCTGATCAATGGGCTTGAAGTTTTGTGAAAGATAAGAAAAGCTTCCAGTAATTGTGCTTTCCCCACTGCAACAATTCCTGGGGTGGATTTCCAATAGGTCCAGGTAATCTTAGCGTATTGGGGAGAAGGGAAAATTCAGGGGAAATGCATAAATATTTCAATAAATTAAGCTTCCACAATTTCTCCCTGTAAATATAGGACCTCTTTCTGCTTTCCTAATGTACATTAAGTATAAATAAATATAAAAGCTATTAAAATAAAGAGTTGGAAACCAACCCAAAATGCTGGATTTAAACCCAATCTGTGTCCTCTGGGGAATTTAGAATCTGACAGAAAGTGCTGCAGCTCAGCCAGGAATTTTCTTGTCCCTGACCTTGTTAATTAACTACTACAACAGGCGCTGGCCTGGGAGTAGGACTTCATATAACTAAGATATTGAAATTGAAGGAAATGCAAACTGAACTGAAGCAAAGAGATTTGATTTTGTGCATGCATCAGCCAACGAGAGTGATGATTTGCCTATTGGAGAGATGAGATTAAATAACTCAGAAAACTAAGTGACACACTGAAATGCAACACCACTGATTTTCTCTCTGCAACCTGCTGTTTAGTCTCTGGAGATTTCCCAATGTCCTAGAGATGAGTAAAGTGTTCATTTGATGCAGCAGTGCCAAGAGGAATAAAATAAATATTGTATTTAATTGTACAATAAAACCTAATAGCTGAAGTGCTTGAAGAATAGGATAGCATGCTTACATCAGCATTAGCTAGAGAATGCCATATATATATATGTGTGTATATGTGTGTGTGTGTGTGTGTGTGTGTGTGTATACACATACATACATAAAATGGGTGTTATATATTACAATATATATAATAACTTTATGTAAGAAGCTGGAGAATGCTTTGTAAAAATCATTAGACTCAGTGAGCCCATTTTCCTGCCTCAGTAATAGAATTAAATTCCTGTGTACTAAGGAATATCATATAATATGCATGTAATGATATCTAAAGGAATGTAATGTAGTTCAATCCCTTTTTTTGAAATAGCACTACTAAACTTGCACTGTCTCTGGCTGCATCTGAGTACACTAAAGGGACTAGTCTGACACTGCTGCTTCTGCTGTCTCCCAGCAGAGCCCAGAATGTTCTATGAAGAGGAGTGTTAATGAAGAAGGGGATTCATGCCTCCCAACTCCAGCACATGGGAATTACGTGGCAAAGTCATGATTAATTCACACCAGTTATTTTTTTACTTACCTTGGGAGTACTTTTTTCATCTCTTTTGGCTCTTATTTTCAAAAACGACAGAAAAAGTATCTATTTAAGTGGGCACTCTAATTCCTTGACCTCCAGTTACCTGGGGTTTTCCTGTTCTCCAGGCTTCTCTGTTCTCTGTATGTGGCAACACTTTTGTAGCACAAGATCAAAAGGGTATCTTCCCCAAACTGTGGTCAGAAGGGAGCGCCAGGAGGGGAGCATGCATCGATTTTAGTAAAGAGTTATTCACATTCTGGTTCTGAAATCAATTAATCACTATCTGTTGACATATTTGCCACTTGGTATTCTAGGAAGCTTCTATTCTACGCCTATACTAGGACTTAAGTTGGGATAACTGTTGTTCTATTTAACTTGTTCTCATGATTGTTGCTCATGTGTTTGTATGTGCCTGCACTTGTGTGCATATCTATGTGTGCCTGTGTGTGTGTGTGTGTGTGTGTTCAGTCTGAGCCTCTGAAGAGCACCAGGGGCAGCACTGGAGTAGGTGTGGCAGCTGCTGCTTGAAGATACAACAAAGTTGCCAACTGTCCGTCTCTGACAGGGGTGGGCATGGTGTCTTCTGTGAGTGTGGGGGGAGCATAGCTAACCTTATGCGACAGTGGAGAACAATGGAGATGATCGCTGATGAGCTCCTGTCTCCTCTCCTTGAACGTCGCCATTTCCCCATTTTCTGTTTTCCCTGTGATGCTTCCTCCTTTGGGCTGTCATTCCTCAACCTTGCTGCCCATTCCCCCTAGTCACTCCCACGGCCCAGCCATTCAGAATGCATGAGGAGCCTGCCCTCAGCTAGTTATCCTGTAGAATGGGTTGGCAAAAGCTAATTCACACTAAGTTGTTAGAGATTGTCAACAACCTAATGTGTATCCTCTCCCAGATAACAGCAAACCAGCATTTCTCAAGCCGTGTGTTCACCTCCCTTCTACACCCGCTCCATAAACATCTGATGGTGGACTTTTAAAACTCTCCACTGGGAAGCGTTCAAAGGGGAAATGAAACTTTCCTGACATCCCTGGCTTGTCACCATGACTGTGCCTGCCTACGTCTGTGAGCAAGGCAGGGCCTGTGTGGCGTCCCCCATGTTCAGAGGTTGCTGTTGTTTGTGGCTCATTTAGCTCATTGTTTTCCAGGCTCCCCCAGCCTACTAGAGTCTCCGAACTAGACACAGCAAAGATGTCAGCTTAACAGAACGCTCTGTGAGAGAGGTGGTGGCCAAAAAGCTACAGCTGGACACACACATCGCATTTCTCTCCCTGGTCTACAACCCAGCTTTGGCCATGCTTTTTGCAGATGTTAGCAGCACCAGTGTGAGTCACCTTAAATGGGACCGACACCTCAACTGACCTGGGTAGAGCTAAGGTGATGGGATTTGTTTGTTTTAATTTATTTTAAAATGACGCAAGCCCTGTTTGCTGTCTCTGGTTATGTTGCTTAGAAACCGCATAATATGGACTTGAATCCAAGTTACAAATGGAACATTTGGAAAACTATGGCAAAATGTTCCTGGAACTCTATCATCATTCAGGAAACTTTTTTCCATTTTAGCCCTGTATCTCTCTCTCTCTCTCGCTCTCTCTCTCTCTCTCTCTGTGTGTGTGTGTGTGTGTGTGTGTGTGTGTGTGTGTGTGTGTGTGTGTGTGTGTGTGTGTGTAACTTCATAGCTATAACTGAAAACTATTTAGTTTTGGTTGTTGCTCCATATATCAGAATGGAGGAAATATTTTCTTGTTTTCCCCAAGTTCCTGCCTCATATGATAAAAGAAACACACTAAATTGATGGTGTTGAAAAGAAACCCTTCACCTTCCTTTCCTCCATTTATTCTCCCTAGAGAGGAACAGTGGCTGAAACTAGTGAGCAGACCTGCCCCCTGTCAGCAAGGGTCAGTGTCAATAAGTGCTGCCCCCGGGCGGCCTCTGTGTTTCTCTCTGGCCTCTCTAGAGAGATGTTCTCCCTGCAGCTCCTCTGCCCACCTCTCGTTCACGCTGTGAGCCTGTGGGGGAGGGCTTGTCCCTGCAGGCAAACACCAGTGCTAGGCCAGCTGCTTTGCCAGGACCCAGTTAATAAATGCCATTCAAAGCACCGGACTGAGAAAGGCCTCTGGGACCCTCGTCCAAGCTGCATTTTCCAATCCAGCTTTACCTTAAGCAAGCTGTTATTTTGGTTTCTTATTCCTACATTTATTTCTCAGTCACCCAGAACTTGAGAGAATAGTGTGATTTAGTCAAGTCCCAACAGATTGGTATAATGAAATCACAGAATAGTAGCATCTTAGAGATCATGTGAAACAATTTCCTCATGTTCTGTGCACAAACTAAGACAGGAGGCATTAAGTTACTTGCCTGAAGTTACTCAGAAAGTTAGTGACCAAAACAGGAGGAGGACTTGACTCTCTGGACTTTGGATTCAGTGACATTTTTATTACTGTTCTGTTATTCAGGGCCAACCTCGGTCATAGGTACTAAATATCTTTGCATCTGTCTCCTGCCATCATCTTGGGGGATTTCAACATCCAAAACACCCTTTAGCAACCAAGTCTCTCAGCTCTGACTTTGCTCATCTCCGAGGAAACTTTGCTACCACCTCACTATAGGAGTCAGGCACATTGCTAGACTTACTTTGGTGATCACTTTGTAAGGTAGTGATCATGGAGAATCACTATGTTGTGCACCTGAAACTAAAATAACATTGTATGTCAACTAGAATTAAGATTATTTTTAAAAGAGTCATGCACAGAATATTATCAATAGCTGAAACATCTCTACCACCAAAATCACTACTTTGCATATGTTTATTTTCTTCCTATCCTCTGGCACTTCCTTCCTGCTTGCTACTTAAATCACTAAGACTATTTTTCAACCATACTGCGACCTCCATCAATTGACTATTTTCTCTTCATCTTCCAACCCCCACTTGTTTTCACTTTCTCACGCTTAGATTCTAGAGACCTGCCTTACAACCATTTTTTTTTTCTCCTAGTCCTACTGACCCTCTCTCCTTTCATCAGACCCTCACAAAAACACCTTGGATGAATCTAACTGTCTGACTTCCCCATTCCTGAACACAGGCAGGTGAATATTGCCAAAGAAAATCCACACAGCCGGGAAAATCTGTACCCCTATAAATTCAAGGTCTTCAACTTACCCTGTGATGGCCGCATTGTCTAAAAATCCTAGTATGTTTCTCTTGCAGTCTCGTATCCTCTGCAAGGGAAGTTTCAAAACTTGTGCAGCTCCTCAAACCTCTGCATCCCTTTTCCCCTCATCATTCAACAGCAGATGCCTCCCTGTTTAGATAATATAAATCACTAGATGAGAACTCCTGGCATCCACATGATCAAACTCATTCTCTTCTCTTCCCATCACAGTGGAGGAAGCATGCCTTGTACTCGAAGATCAACCCCTTCATGAGGGGAAGCCGGGATGGCTCAGTGGGTTGAGCACTCGCTTTGCAGCCCCAGGGTCTGAGGATCAAATCCCGGCCCTGGCCAGTGTGGACCCATATGCTGAACTGGGGTGTGCCCCCAGCTTAGTTCTTGCCAGGGCAAGCTTCCCAGTCCCTCCCATGTAGGAGGCCCCCAGCCTGGTTCCTGCCCTGCATAGCCCCATGCCCACCTGTGGAATGAAACTGTGTAGAAAACTGATGATGTGCAACTACGGAGACTGCTCTGGCACCTCCCCCTTCTCTCTGTCTCTCTATCTCTGTCAAAAAACAATAAAAATCAATCTTAACAATAAATCCCTTCAGGCATGTTCAGGAGCCCATCTCTTACCCCCTGAAAACCCTATGCAGGTGTCTGTCTCTCCACCTGCCCCTATAACTGCCCCTTATTGAGCTCACCAATGAATATTTCCTTTCTCTTGTCATCTTACTTGGTCTTACTTGGTTCATCCTAGCAGACCATCCTTTCCGTCCTGAAACACAAAGATGACATCCCTGCCTTGTTTTCTGTGTGTTTTACTGTTTGCTTGTCATGGGCACTGTGGCTGCCTCCTCGATGTCAGCCTCATGCATTTTGATGGCCAGCCCAGTGTTGCCCAGGTCGTCGAGCTTCAGGCTCACTGCCAATGAGCCATGGAGGACTTTGCATTACTCTTAGCATTTGTGTGGGTTGAATGTGGTTCTGGGTAATTGCACTGAGGCTTACCAAATTTCGGTTCAGAGATGGGCATGTGAGCCAATTCTAGTTAATGAAAGGAGCATTTTTAATAGCAACTTCAGAGAGAAATTCTGCTCCCTTTCTGAGGGAATAACCTCACTCTCCTTTCTCAGAACAGAAAGCATTTAGCCCTGGAAATTCTACATAGCCATCTTGTAACTCTATGAATGAGTCCACCTTAGAAGGAAGATAACATCACATAATGCATTGCTCTGAAATAAAAAGAAATTGAGAACTTGATGGAGCAATTAAACTGCTGAATCTAATCAATCCTGAAGACCACATTGCTATGAGGCTTCCTCATCTCACACAACCTTTGTACTGCTCGAGCTGGTCTGTGTGGGTCTAAATTTTCTCTCAGGTCTGGTCATTTTTCTTTTCTCAATTTTCACCCAGCCCCATGTTCCAATAACCCTTTAGAGGTTAAAAATCAAAATTATATCTCTAGATTAGACCTCTTCTCTAAAGGCTAGACTGTCTCTAAAGGCTGTCCAGAAAAAATCCAGCCATTGTCAATACAAAGAGAGTGGTTACATTGGCTGGATACTTTCTGGACAGCCCTTGTATATAGTCAACTGCTGACTAGGTTTCTTCCCCTGGATGGCTCAGAAGTTCCAAACTAAAGTTATCTACTCATCCTGGCACTCCTCCAGGCACTCACATACAACCTGTTTCTCTAACAGGGTTCCCTGGCTTAGTACATTGCACCAAGCATGAAATTTTGTGTCATCTGTATCTCTTCCCTCTACCTTACTCTTCATATTCAATCAATTATCACATCCTGCCCATTTTACCTCCTAACTAGTTCTAATCATCTATTTTCCTCTACGTTTACTGCATCTACTTTAGTCCAAACCTCCATCCAACATCTTTGTCTGAAACGTGCAGTAGCTTCTCCTGTCTGATCTCCATGCCTGCACTCGCCCCGGCCTGACACGTTATCCACTTTGCAACCTGAAGGAACTTTGGAAAATGAAAACTGATCATGATGTTCTCTGCTGAAACTCTTAGAGAGTCAAAATCCTTATAATTAATATCATCTCACATTAATTCTGCCCCCCCAACAATAATAATAACAACTATAACCATTTTTTTTATTTTATTTATTTGATTCACTTGTATAAAACACCTCAGTTCTTTGCAATATTTTATTAACTTTTCCAAAGAATACCATAAAGAAGCTACTATGGTGCCATTTATTTATAAGAGAGGAAACTGAGGTTTAGAGGAGATTAAGTAGCATTCCCAGGCTTATCCTGCTGGATAGGAGAGTTGGGATCAGAACTCTGGTTTTGATTCCAGAGAATAAATTCTTAACCAGTACTTAGTATCCTTACAAGTGCTTGACTGATTTGGCCCCTCCTCACCATTCTAACTTCATCTCTGGAAACTTTCCTAGGTTAGTAATCCAGCCATACCAGTCTTCTTCCTTTCCCTCAAACGTATGGCCCTTCTTCCTCAGTTCCCTCAGTCTAAAACATCCTCTCTCTCCCTGCTTCTCTGAGACAGGTCAAGCAGCAGGCCTAGCTGATGCAATGCCTCACAGATAACAGCAACGACCCAGGTCGGTCACGCTCTCCTGTGCCTCCCACAGCCACTGTCTCATCCTTCAGAGCCGGACACACCACAGGCTGTGCTGGGCGTGCTGCAGAAATGACTAACTTGGTTCAGTTAGTGGATTTCCTATGTCTGATTTTCCTCACATTGATTTAGGCTATTTGTTCTTGAGATAGCTTGGCACTTCGGAGCCAATGGGCCAGTGGATATAGTCTAAATTGCATGACTATGTTTCATAGACCATACAGTGGAACATTTTGTTAGCTTTATTTGAAATTTGAATATTTGAAATTGTATCTGTAATCTACAGTATGTTGCAAAAAACGTGTGTTAAGAAATAATATACTGGGAAGTCGGGATGGCTCAGTGGGTTAGGCGCTCACTTTGCAGCCCTGGGGACTGAGGATCGAATCCCAGCCCCGGCCCGTGCGAACCCATATGCTGAACTGGGGAGTGCCCCCAGTTCAGTTCTCACCGGGGTGAGACCCCGGCCCAGTTCCTGCCCTGTGCAGCCCCGAGCCCACCTGTGGAATGAAACTATGTGGAAAAACCAATGATGTGCAACTATGGAGACTGTTCTGGGCCCTCCTCCTCTCTGTTTCTGACTCTGTATCTCTCTCTCTCTCTCTCAAAAACAATAAATAAATCTTTAAAAAAAAAAAAAAAAAGAAAGAAATAACATACTTGGGTAAGCCAGGATGGCTCAGCAGGTTAAGCACTCACTTTGTAGCCCTGGGGACTGAGGATTGAATCCTGGCCCCACCCCATGCAGAACCATATACTGAACTGGGGTGTGCTTCCCATGTGGGAAGCCCCCAGTTTGGTTCTCACCCCACCCCCAAGTTCGTCCCCTAGTTCGAGGGGCCTTGCCTTCCATGCAGGAGGTACCCAGCTCTGCCTGAGCCCTGCACGGCTGCTGCCCACCTGTGTGGAATGAAACCATGTCAAATACTGATGATGTAAAACTATGGAGACTGCTCTGGCCCTCCCTCCTCTCTCTCTCTCTATCTCTCTCTCTCTCTCTCTCTCTCTCTCTCTCTCTCTCTCTGTCTCTCTCTGTCTCTTCAAAAACAAAAATAAATCTTAAAAAAAAGAAAAGAAATAATATACTTTAGGTAGTGGCAGGAATTCAGTGCTCCAGTGGAATCTGATCTTTTAAAGACTGGTAGTGGTTTGGAGACAACTTGAGAAATTCTTCAAGGTTGGTAATTGGGTTATTCCTCACTAACCTGCCAACAAAATTCAGGAAGTACAAGGTGAATCACACAGTTGGCAATAACTATGAGATACTTTTGAGATAAACCAAGTCCTTGGTGATGAAATTTAAAAGCACCATCCATGGAAAATCTGAGAAAAGCAAGACTTTCTGGCAGGAAAGCTCAGCTCTTCAAAGCCCAATGTTATCCCTGGTACTGTCTCAGTTTCAAGTCCCTGCCATTTTCAATTTCAACTGACTGTAGTAGAGTTGCTTTCAGAATTGTCAGCAAATAAAGTCAAAAGATTATTAGATTTATAATCCAAGAGGGAAAATGGGCAAAGTCTATCTTATACAGTTAGTATTACCAGATATTTCATGCATTAAAATTCCAGATGGTAATCCATCAGGACAGGTCTAAGTTTCAGGTGCTTGGAAGTTATCCAACTCATATTTTGGGGTGGGGGGGAGGAGAACCTCTCAGATTTAAGATTCAATGACCTGGGGTTCAAACCCAGCTTTGGAAATTCTCTACCTTTCAATCATAAAGATAAAAATAATGCCTCTTACATGGGATTGATGTGAGGGTCATTTGGAATAATGTGAACAATTTTTAATACATGGTACACTGTGCAAAATGTCCTATTCCATCCCTACATACCTGTTTCTGGATCATATCCTCTCCACTGCCTCTAGGTTTTTAGTCTATAAAGAATTCCCAACACACATGGAAGAGAATACTGTGTGAAGACAGAGTAGAAACTGCAGAAGTTAGGAGAGAGGCATGGAACAGATTTTTCCTCAGAGCTTCTAGAAGGAAGTAATACTGCTGACCCCTTGATTTCAGACTTCTGGTCCCCAAAATTGTGAGAGAACAAATTCCTGTTGTTTTAAGCCAGTAAATTTGTGGTCATTTTTTATAGCAGCCCTAAGAAACTAATAGAGCCTTTCATCTGAAATCTGAACATCCAAGTTTCTTACTGCTCAGCAACCCCATTTCTAGGAATGTGCCCAAAGACACTTGCACACAAGCACTTTATTCGTAAAATGATGCACTTTCTTTTCACAAAATGGTGCAACTTGTTTCACTATTGATTGGATAACATGACATAGCAACAAAATATTTATATAACAATGAAAGTGAATGACTTATAGCTATATGCAATAACATGGAGAAATCTTGGGAATCTAATGTTGGGTGAAAAATTAAGTCCAAGGAGACTACATACAGTACAATTTAATTTTTATATAACAGAAACACCAGCAAGATTAAGCAAAATATTAAGCATACATACATTTATAATATAGCAGTTTCTTTATAAAAAACAACTACATATGTGCTTACCATATGATTCAGCAATTTTATTTTGAGGCAGTTATCCAAGAGAAATTAAAACTTAGGTTCACACAAAACTTGCACGTGGATATTCACAGCAGTTTTATTCACAATAGCCAAAACCCAGAAACAAGCCAAATGCCTCCAACAGGTGAAAAGTTAACCTGTGGTACACCTATACCATGGAATACTTACTTGGTAATTAAAAAGATGAACTACTGATAAACATAATAACTTGGATGAATCTCAAGAGATTATGCTGTATAAAAAAGCCAGGCTCAAAAGTTTACATACTGTATGATTCCACTCATAACATTCTTGAAAGGACAAAGTAATAGAGATGGAGAACAATTAGGGATAATCAAGGGTTAGAAAGGAGTGAAGGAGGGAAATGACTGACTACGAAAGGAGAGCATGAAGAATCCTTGTGATGGAACTACTCTGTATCTTGACAGTGGCTGTGCCCACACAAATCCATACATGTGATAAAATTGTGTAGAACTAAACATATACACACACATGAGTAAATGCATGTAAAACTAGCAAAATCTGAATAAAGCTGATGGATTATATTAAAGTTAAAAAAGCATAATGAATTTTCTCTTTCTCCTGCAACTTCGGACACTCTGTTGATTTGCTGATTCATTTGTTCACTTAAATACTTTCTGAGTATATTGTATACGAGCCACTGTGCCATCAAAGGAATTCATCAACGTTGTGAGGTAAACTACAATGGAATAATGTCCAATGCCTTAAAAATGTAGAACAGGGAGACCTCACCTTGTCATTTAAGTCAGTGAAGGCATTCCCAAGACAGCACTGCTTAATCTAAACTTTAATGGATGAGTAAGCAGAAGGGAGGTAAATAGCTGGGATCTTAGTGTTGGGAGGAAATGTTTCAGGCAGAGAGACTGTATGTGTTCCCCTAAGTGTTGTCTTGAGCGGGGAAGCATCATGGTTTTGAGGAATGGAATGACATCCAACAGGATGGGAGCAAGGAGAGTGAAGTGGGGAGGTGGTAAGATGCAGATGAGGTAGTCGGGAGCTAGGTTGAAAAGAGAGCCTTATACACAGGTGCATGACTGTGGGAGGGGAGGGCTGAGGAGGAGTGAATGAGAAGGTCGCTGAAGATGAGGGGTCAACAAACTAAAATATGAAGGAGTTATATGGTCCCTCCACATGAACAAGGGTGATTGAGGGAGGCAGGTGACAGAGGAAACAAGACCAAAGTCTTCAGCAGACGATAAAACATTTCACTGATGGCACCAGAGCCACTGGAGAAATTTTATCTCCCACTCTATAATCTCCATTAATTGCCCAAAGTCACCCAAAGGCTACTAGTAGTAATAGCAAAATTACTGATAGGGTCAGGAGATCAATTGCTGTGTGATAGGATGGGAAGTTAGGTGTCTTTTTTTTTTAATTAAATAAATCTTTCTAATGTATTTTTTAATTATAGTTGACATGCAATATTATATTAGTTTCAGGTGTACAACATAGTGATCAGACATTTATATAATTTATGAAGTGATCATCACAATATGTTTAGCATCATACATAGTTATTATGATATTATTGACTGTCTTCCCTATGCTACATATTACATCCCTGGGACTAATTTTATAACTGTTAGTTTATACTTCTTAATCTCTTCTACCTTTTTCACATCCCCCCATCCCCTTCCATCTGGCAATGATTAGTTTGTTCTCTGTATCTATGAGTTTATTTCTATTTTATTTGTTCATTTATTTTGTTTTTTAGATTCTACATATAAGTGAAATCATGCAGTACTTGTCTTTCTTTGTCTGATGTATTTCACTCAGCATAATACCCTCTAGGTCCACCTATGTTGTCACAAATAACACATTGTGTGTGTGTGTTTGTTTGTGTGTGTGTGTGTGTGTGTGTGTGTGTGGATGGGTGAGGAATATAAATATATATATAATATATATTTTTTATATATACACTTATTCTTTATCCATTTGTCTACTGATGGACGCCTAGGCTGCATTCATACCTTGGCTATTGTGAATAACAGTGCAATGAACAAGGAGTCTTAACTGCTAGATGAGATTGATACCTGGGGCAGGGACTCAACCCTTTTGATAGGACTCTCCTGTCTCCAGCTTCTCCTTCTCTATTAGGATCTTCCACTTTGTAGATGAATTCAAATCTTCCTCATGGTAATATTTTCCCTTAACCCTGCATACACCGTGTCAACTGCTCACTTTTCACAGCTATACTTACTGAAAGGCTGATAGCAGTGGGATGTGGCATCAGAGTTGTACCTGGAGACAGGAGAAGGATCTTGGCTGCTGAGGTCACTTCTATCATTGTCTTTCAACTTCAATTTCCATCAGGCTATGGGAGTCTGCTGAAATGGAGGAAGATTCTTTATCTTTTAGCCTGACGAGAGAGAGAGAGAGAGAGAGAGAGAGAGAGAGAGAGAGAGAGCGCGCGCGCAAAAGCCACTTCTTGTCATAAAAAGGCAGAGGAGAAACTTTCTGAAGGTGTTAAGTTGGCAGCTTTTGAATCCATCCTTCCCTCCCCAACCTCATAATTCAGGGGTATCTGACCTTTTGGCTTCCCTGGGCCACATTGGAAGAAGAATTCTCTTGGGCCACACATAAAATACACTAACACTAACGATAGTTGATGAGCTAAAAAAAAGAAAAATCGCATAATGTTTTAAGAAAGTATGAATGTGCGTTGGGCTACATTCAAAGCCGTCCTGGGCCGCATGCAGCCCACAGGCCACAGGTTGGACACGCTTGTCATAACTGGTTTGTGCCTCCCTCTCTTGCCCCGTTTCCCACTAGTTTCTCCTGCCTTTTCACATTGTTCTTCAGTGATGTCGAATTCCTTGCTCTTTCAAACTTCCTTATGCTAATGTGCATTCTGTTTCTTTCTTTTTGAATGCTTTTCCCACTTGTCCTTTAGCCTTAAACTCCCAGGTGAAGAAGTTAATCTTTAAACACTAAATGGACATATCCTTTCTCTTGGAAAGAACGATGAAGGAAGTGGAAGAGGAAAAAAATAACAATTAGGTTCCTGCTATGCTGAAGTTGTTAGGAAAAGGTCAACGAACTTTGAAGACATGAAGTCCAAGTGTGTGAGCATTTTGCTCAGAGGACACCCCTAAAAGCACGAGGGAAGATCACTATTCAAAGACTAAGCACTCTCAAAGAAACTAGTAGATGAAATTACAGTGACTATACTTACCTGGCAGGGGAGATACCATGATCACGAAGGTGGTTTTCCCAAGGAGAGGCTTATTCATTGCACTCCGGATGTGCTGACCCCTGCGATTTCCCCAAATGTGGGAAAGTCGACTGCATAATTTGTGATAGTGGGGGACTGCGTTCTCGCTCTCCCAATAGAAATTAAAAAAAAAAAAATTACAGTGACTAAAATGGTGAGAAAAGCTAACTACTATATTCCCATGCTACATGTTCCAGATTATTTGTCAATAGGATCAGCGGTACCTGTGATGTGAGCCTTTAGGTCTCAAAGACGTTGTAGCTTCTTCACTGACCTCAAGTCTTCACTGGCTAAACTCAACTTAAGACTGCAGTAACTAAATTAACTGGTCCTCAACATAGTTTTGACAAAATCAAGAAGCAAACTGTCCCAATGCCTGATCTTTCATTGCATAATCACTCAGAAATTCTGACACCATCAACATTTCAATGCAGCAAACAATGAACTATGGCCTTTAAATTATTTCCTGCATGAAGTGGAATGAAATAGGAGAAAATCCTTTTTTTTTTTTTTATTGTTTGAAAAAAAGTGAGATAGAGAGCACTGGGGTGGGCCCAGAGTAGCCTCCATAGTTGTACATCATTAGTTGTGACATGGTTTCATTCCACACGGTGGATGTAGGGCCATGCTGGGCAGGAATCACATTGGCAGCCTCCTGCATGGGAGGTGAGAACCTTCTCTGCTGAACCATCTCAGCAGTTACCAGTTGTACTACAGGTCAGCATATGGGTTTGCACAGGTTGAGGCCGGGAATAGAACCCCAGACCTTGCGATTGTGAGGCAAGCACTCAACCACTGAGCTATCCCGGCATCGCCTGAAAATCCATATTTTAAGGACATGCTGCTAACAGGGAAAAACAGACCATTTTAGATCATATTAAAAGAATGAAGCAAAGCATGACATAGATGTCACCTTTTGTGTGTGTGTGTGTGTGTGTGTGTGTGAAACTTTGCCTTACTCTCTACTACATTACTTGCATTATTCATCTGCATCTCATAGATATGTGTAGTATTGTACATTTTCCACCCTATTGTAGTTTATTTGTTCACGTATTGTCTCCCCCACTGGACCGTGAGCTGTTTAAGAACAGGGGCACTTTGTACCATCTGTGCTCTCAGTATCTGCTCAAGTTTCACCCTGTAGCTGTTTGATGAACTAATAATGCTAAACTTAACTAAAAAGGAAATTGTTGTGTTCTCCCAAGGAATGTTACTGGCACAGGCATACTCTAAGCTAAGTAAAGACCATGCATGTATTTTATTGACTGGAACTCTGATGCCCAAGTAAGAGCAATGTCTAATACAGAGCCAAGTTTCCTGACAGGACTTTACAAAAAATGTTTTTTGTTTTTAAGAATCTATTCAGGCCTCTTCTGCTTTTGTCTGTTAACTCTTGCTGATTGCTTAGCACTCTCCAGCTGTTTTCACATTTAAGATTTCAAATTTTCCTTTTTTTGACCAAAAGGCATTGACCAGCTTATATAGAAATAGATTTTTGAATGAAATTATTTTTTATATTTACCTCCCAAGTTTGTACCCCTGCCACCACCCACCCCAAACTTAATATAGCCTCCTACACACACTACATCAGTTACCTATCTATGAATTTCATCACCTTAGAACCATCATAACGCAGAATTTCTCACTGACAACTTAGCTCAGCACATCTACCCCAAGGCTAGTTGGCAATGTAATTTTTATTCTGCATATCATTGGTGAATTTAAATTTTCTAGGAAAAATCTACTGAAAAAATATAGTTCATTACTCTTTACATGGAAAAACTAGCAAAGGAAATGGCCCAATAGAAAGCATTCCTTTTCTATGATAGAATGTCTAACTATCCTTTGCATATTCTTTGCCTGGAATGTTTAGTCAAGTATCAATGTCTGAAGATAAGAGCAGAGGACTAAATGTCATGAGTCCTGCATTCCAGACTCAGTTTGGAACTAGCTCTGAGATCTTAAGTCACTTACTTCCTTCAGTTATCATTGTTGATTTCAACAGACAAGCACTTGGACTAAGCAAAAAATAAATAAAATAAAATAAAATAAAATGTACTAAACCTGTGATAAAGGTGCTTTTATATAATGTCAAGAACTGTGAAGGGTCTAAAATTTTACTCCACTAAAAATAGGAGATTCCTGAGGCAGAAACCAATGACTTTATTATCATGATATAGCAAGCAGCGTGAGCATCAGCATATTTGCTTCCATTCTTCTCATGCCCAAGTTACCTGCACATGACACAGATGGGACCAGAAAGAAGCCTGCACATAATTGGCTGCATATCAGGACCCGAACCCTGAATTTAGGAAAGTCAAATATTTTATAATGGACAATAAGCATGCCTGCCTTTGCCCTAAAGGGAGAGTCTCTGTTTTTTAAAGCTGTTTACTATACAAATATCCTTGAAAATATAGTACAGAACAAAAAGCAACCAATGACATGCTCATAAGAAATGCAGAAATGTGAGAGACCCATGCAGAACTACCTCCCAGGATTTGGCAACCTGTATATAAAGGAAATAAAGGAAATACTTATCTATCATTTTACTGGGAAAACTATTTCCAGACATGTACTTGATTATGGTTTTTTCTTTTAGAATTCAGATTTAATGCAAATGATAAGTTCCTTCTTCTATAATCTCACTTTCTAGGACCCTTATTCTCTCAAACAGGAAGTACTAGTATAATCTATACTTAATGAGATTTCATATTGAGTATTATATCTATCATTATCAGGCTCTAATATGGACCAGATACTATCCTAGGTTTGACCTATTTTATCTCATGTTATCTTTAAAAAATACTGTAAAATGATATTATTTTATAGATGTTGGAAACTGAAGCTAAATAAGTGATTAAGATCTAGGTATTTCTGCTTTGTAAAGCCATGCTTTCCTCCTAACTTGTGTGGTTGCCTTGATAGCCAACAAATACCAAATAGAATTTGAGATGGTTGATGCCTGAAGTATAGTCATTGACAATTAAATCATATTCAGTGCTGTCTGAACATCAGTCATTGTCACTGTCTAAGCCAGTGCATGAGTTTTTAGTGTGTCTGAGAAATATCTGGGGAGGATGTGAAGGTTCAGATTCTTGAGCCTCAACCCAAGAGACTCTGATTCAACTGATCTTTGTTGTAACCCAATATTCTCTGTTTTAAACAAACTCTTCAAAGTATTTTAATGCAGGGGTGTTTGAACCTCATGTGAGAAATATTGGAATCCCAAGCTATAAATGACATAAGACAAGGTTTCTACTCTAGGACAGATCATAGTTTTATAAATGTGAGAATTCTAGTTAATATAAAGAGCTAGTAAGAAGCAATTCAGAAGAAAGAAAATAAAAAGCACACATTATTATCAACCAGATGCAAGATTTGGCTATGAAATATATAGAAAAATGGTAATATCCAAAATTTATAAATACAAATGTGTTCATATTGATTATTTTATGATCTAAACTAAGGATTCTAGGTCCTAGTCTATTCATCAGGACCATTTATTTCTTACTTCCCACAGGTTTTATGAAAAATAGTGAAGGCTGCTAAGCAGAGAAATGCTGTGAAATTTGCAGCCTCTCTGAACTTCAGTAAAATGGAAATAAAAATCCACTTCTTAAGGTTTTTGTAATGATTAAAATATTTTTCAAGTGCATATATAGTATAGTACTTGTAATACAGTTTACACACTCATTAAACAATAGTACTATTGTGTGTTTTTCTTGCATTTCCCACCAACATCAGAAAAGGGTGAGAAAGCTGCTGTTTTTTCCTTCATCCTCAGTCAGGTTTAGCTCAAGGCTGTGGGGAAGGTAGATTCTCAAGCTGCTGGCAAAGCCTGGTTTTCGATCTGAAGCATAAGTATGATGCTGAGGGTCTGGAGAGTGAAGTGTTCTAAAGCGTTTCCGCCAGAAGGTGGCACTTTTTGCTTATTGTGGTTACTATGTCATCCTATACTAAGGTTTTGTATATTTTTCAGGTTTGTCCCTAATAACTCCGAATGCAAGTCACTAATATTGTATTTAATAATTTCATATCTGTTTTGTAAATAGCGTAGGAGATCTAATTCTAGAAAAATTAGTAATATATATATATATATACATATATATATGTATATATATATTTTTTTTTTTTGACAGACAGAGAGAGACAGACAGAGAGAGACAGAGAGAAGCAGGAGGGCTCAGAGTAGTCTCCATAGTTGACAGCATTAGTTTTCCATATAGTTTCACTCCACAGGTGGGCATGGGGCTGCGCAGGGCAGGAACTGGGCCGGGAGCCTCCCGCATTGGCCCCGGCAAGAACTGAACTGGGAGCACTCCCCAGTTTGGCATATGTGTCTGCATGGGCCGGGGCTGGGATCTGATCCTCTGTCCCTGGGGTTGCAAAGCAAGCGTTTAGCCCACCAAACCATCCCAGCTTCCCTGAAGTATTTTATTTTAAATGAAGGGTATAGGTAGGAAATAAGACAAAGTAAAGGTTGCAGTATATTAAAGGTTATTTGTTGTTCCTTGTGTAAAAGCTGCAATATATAACCCATTTGCTTTTTCATTTTCATTGTTCAAATCCTGTCTTCCATAAAATAAGCCAAACAATTACTTTCACGCCCTCTACTGGATATTTGAAGTTAAGCATCAATAACACAGCAAAGTAACCAAAACAATACACATGATCTTCCAAACCGTTTTTAATGGCTTTTTAAACTAAAATTCATCTATGTTGGTTCACTAATATTAGAATTTATTTTTCTGTGCCTAATATTCAAATTTCAGAGTCAATTTTTTCCGATTGTGTAGAAATTATTGCTTGAGAAAAAGGAATGAATAGATACAGCTTATATCTGTCACCTTTGAGGCAACTCTAAAGAGTGGCTGTGCTGCTGTGTTAGTTAAGAAGCCTCTATGTTATTGCTGTCCTGACTCATTAGTAATATCTGCTGGCAGGTGAAACTTGCATTAGAAATTCTCCATATTCGCTGCTCCATTGCACACCTAGAATCCAGCAGGAGAGCAAAGGTGTACTTTACTTGATCATCTGATTGCCGATGACCATCCCTACAGAATATCTTGGAGGGTCTAGCAGACGTTCTTCAACCCAAATTCAGCTTGTTCACCCTCTGCCCAGGCTGGTTTTTACCTAGCAGGGCCATACCAGATATTAAATATTGAAATATTTCCATAGAAGTTGCTACACGGCCACTGCCCTTGACTACCACATGCTACTCACCACGTCTTAACCTCTGGGCCCTTCCCTGGGATTCCTTAGACTTAGCCAAGTAGTTGAAATGTTAAGGCAGGGTCTGCTTGCCCTAAGAGACTGTCTGACCCAGTCCACCCAGCCCCCGAGATCCTTCAGGCCCTGTGCGGGCCCACATGGGTATAGCCCTGCCTGAGTTAACTGTGAACTTCACTCATCACTCTCATAGTAATACTGCATAGTTACAATTCAGTAGGGCCAAAGTAGAAAGCAGGGCTTCCAGCTCTCAGCTTGTGATTTTTTTCTGTGTCACACTAATTGGTAAGATGTATGGAGCACTTATGTGCCAGGCACAATACGCGTTATTTCATTCACTCTTTGCAAGAGCCTTACTTTACAGATGAGTAAACCAGAAACATCTAATAACTTGCTCAAGATCCCACAGCTAGTACATGAGAGAGCAAGAATATGACATAGATCTGACCAAGCAAAGCCAGGTACCTAGTGTGAGTCATTTGGTACTACAGACCTAAGGCCTATGCATCAGGCTGTGAAAACACTTCAGCAGAGAAGTTTCCAGAAGTGGTTTACACAGAGGCAGGATCACTAGAATGAATATAGAGCCACTCAATCAGGGAGACCACATTGGGAGGTGAAGAGTCTCCTACCTTTGTTATCATACAGTCTCAATCATTCTCAGTCACACCTTCTACTTCAAGGAGGGCAAGGGAGCTAAACTTGGATTACCTGAGGTGCATTTCCCATAGAAGCAAAACAGGAAGAGGGTCCAGACTCCTCCTTCAACTTGTTTTTTAACACTGAGGGTTAAAGAAACTTAAAAAAAGAAAAGAAAAGGCATAATTGTGACATTCACACAAATATAAAACCAACATGTGTCAAATCTTTCATTAACTCGTTCATTAAATGAGGCAACTCATAAATGAGGGCCTCAAATAACTCAACAGGAAAGTCTGTTAAATTGATAAGAGGATGATTGCTTGGTGATTGACAGAGTAAGGCTCCATTAACAACCAGTTCAAAGGAGAAGCCAGAAAGCAGAGGCATTTATAAATTGAGAATACTGAAATGAATTTGCAAATGGAAACAAAACTGGTGGTATTTTTTTGGGGGGGAGGTGGGAGAAGGGGGAAGAAAGTCAATTAACTCTTCACTGGACAGAACTTATCTGTAAATATATTGAAATATTTGCATTACTCTCATATTCCTACAACTTAACTTTGTGCTCTCCAGAATTATAAAATAGCCTAGCCAAAGACACAGCTGAGTATTATTATACTATAGACAAACAACCCCAGTGGCTACAGTATTTCCTTGAAAAGATATCGGTTTTGTTTGCTTATTCCAATGTCTTCAATGTAGAAGAAAAATGAATAGGCTTGATCCATGAACACTTTCCTTCCTTTATGTATATTATTTATTTATTTATTTATTTATGACAGAGAGAGAGAAAGAGAGAGAGAGAGAGAGATACAGAGACAGAGACAGAGAGAAAACTGAACTGGGGCAGCATATGGGTCCGCACGGGCCTGGGCCTGGGCCGGGTTTTGATCCCTGGTTCCCAGTGCTGCAAAAGTGAACACTTAACCCGCTGAGCCATCCCAGCTTCCCCATTTTCCTTCCTTTATAAACAGTTGCCATTAGGTTTGGATTGGTGAATCAATAAGAAAGATTAGGACAATTAACTATTTACTCTTCAGCACCAGTCCCCAGGAGTATTTCAAAGATGAATCATTAAAGCAAAAATATTTTCACATTCACTCATTCATGTAACTAATTCTTACTGACACCCACCTACTATACGCCTACCTCTAGGAAACTCACGAGTCTATATGGTTTTCTAGGGAACTACTCATGTAACATTTACCTGCAAATAAGGTGTGCCACAAAGTTTGAAAACACAGTGTGGAAAATCCTGTTTACCACTTAGGCTGCCTTCCTGACCAGCTTGCTTCTCCATTGTTTTTCATGATTGATCTATCTCTGTGAATTTTTCACCATAATCCCCCTCCAGCCATTCTCACCATCCCCAGCCCTAATGCCAGAACATTCTTGGTCATGTTAACATCCTGTTAGAATACCACACAAAGTAGAGGATCTTAAAGCTGACATCACAGCAGGCCTGGGGTAAGATCGCCTTTGATATTAAAATTATACCCCTCTCCAAAATAAGCACAAGCCAAGGCCCCTATTTGTAGGCCTTTGATCTTCTGCTTTCTTATCTAAAATATTATTTAGACTTGATTTAAAATTTGCAAAACTTCAAAACAAATTAAATCTGTACTGAGGAAAACAAAATGAGCAGGCCGAGTGCCAGCAGTGGGCTGAAAGAAAAATTACACGTATCTACCCCAAGGTGGCAGTATTGTTTCTCCAAACATCTCAGATCAGAAAGGATCTCAACTGTAAGGACAGATACGAGAGTTTCTTTCTCGACTCATTCTACACTTGATTTGTACATATTCTTTACAGAAAGAATGTGACTTAGTTCCAATTCAAAGTTCACCATAATAACAATACTCAAAATATACACAGAGGCAAAATATAAGAAGACTTTTTAAGTACAATATGAGTACCATCACTATGTGGAAGGTTCCCTTTTGGAAGTTCTGTGTGGAAAGCATAGATAAGTAAAGAACTTCAACCATTATGAAGTTTGGAATATACTAGGGAAGAAGAACTACATTAATAAAAGTATCAGAATTTCGCTTTTAAAGAAATTAAAATTTTTCTGGCCCCATCTAACTAGATGCTCCTAGAAGGATCTTTCCTCCCCTAACCAAGTCTAACCATAGGACCTTTCTTCCCCCGTAGACTATCATAGTCATTTTCTTTATCACTTTCGCTTGTCTGATTTAAACCATATCTCAGCACTTTACATTTTGGGTGCTGGAGGCAAAGAAAATAAGTCTTGAAGTGGCCCCTTCCCAATGGAAATAAAAGGGACATTTCTCAACCCTTCTTTCCAGACAGCCAAATAGCTCCCAACTCCAAGATCTTGGATGATGCCTGATTTCTCAAGGCCAACATGTTATTTCCCACAGAAACCGAGGCAGTCTACCCACACTTCACAAAGTATAGTAGCCAAGAATTTCACAAGAAAAAAAAATGGCTTATATTCCCAACTTTAAACCATTTTTTTAACCATTTAACACACTGCATTTCAGAATATTTACTAACATTCTATGACAAAGAAGAGCACCAGAAGCCCCTCAGTTTGCCAGACAATAACCACAAAACAATAATAGTAACTGATCATTTATTCTAGGTCTTTTTCTCTATTATTCTAGGGCTCTTACTTGATCTATATGTTACTAGGCTCTGACTCAGAAAGATCATTAATTTCAATGAGTGTCTGTAGCACAACTTCACGTAACTATAGAATTCACATAGCTGGGGTAGAGTGATTTTTTTAAAAAAAGATTTATTGTATTGTTTTTGACAGAGAGAGGAGACAGAGACAGAGAGAAGGGGAAGGGCCCAGAGCAGTCTCCATTGTACATTATCAGTTTTCCACATGGTTTGGTTCCACACAGGTGGGCAGGGGCTGTGTAGGGTGGGAACTGAACTGGGGGCCTCTCACATGGGAAGCACACTTCAGTTCAGCATATGGGTCCACACGGGCCAGGGCCAGGATTCAATCTTTGGTCCCCAAGGCTGCAAAGCAAGTGCTTAACCTGCTGAGCCATCCCAGCTTCCCAAGAGTGATTTTTGTGTGTGTCAGTCTATTTCACCTTTTTCTGGCAAAAGAAATAACACAATCAACCTTCCTATCGTCTCTGAATATACACTGCTCCCTCTTCTCTCTGTCACTTCTCAGGTTTGAGATTGTTCTGCAAGTGAAAACTCATGGCTGAGAACACAATGGCTAATGCTATAGAGGGGGAAATTCCATGTCAGCAACTGAACCACTAACACCATACACCCCCGCTCCATAATGCCCATTTTTCATCTTTAGTGGCTTCAAAGTTAAATAACTAAGACAGACAATGCAAAGAGAAATATGACCGCAGCAGAACTCAGAAAATATGCTGTACCTATAATTAAGTCTTTATACTAATCATGCATTTTTAACATGAACATTTATGAAAATTGCCTCTTAATGTTTGAACAGTATTTTTCTTTATTGGTTATTTAGGATGATTTGAGCTGGAAACATGAGCTAAATGGGAAAGCCAAAGAAAGGGATTTACTTAGTAATGGACAACCCTGCCCTATTGTAAATAAAATAAGAAAGCCCATCATTTTGTCAAGCTTCATTATGACAAATAAACTTAATAAGAAAAGGCTACCAGGATTGAACACATCTTTTTCTCCTCCCAGCCTGAAATTCCCTAATGGCATAATATCTGATTGGTTTGTTTTCTCTACTAGGGATTCTCTGCCTTGTTGTTTAGTTTAATTGTGCCATTTTGTTATTTGGAATGTGAATATAGAAAAAACAGACGTTTTCAAGAAAATTGAAGAGCTACTAATTAAATGCCTTCAGCCAAGTGAAAATAGCTTGTGGGGAGGGGAGGAAGTCCTAGAGATTAACGTAAAATTAGGCTTGAGAGTAGAAAAAAAAAAAAAGACAGGGCTTGAGACCCTGGTAGTGAAACTGGCCGCTTAGTCTGTTCAGCTCTGTAGTATCTGTGTTAGCCATTCCTAGAATGAAGTTTTTATTTTGGACCAGGGGTGGGAGATTTCCTAGGAGAGTATGAAAGGTCTGTACTGGACATTGCCCTAGGATTAAGCTTCTGTAGACAAATGCACCCCTGAAAAATGAGTAAGTGAGCCCATGTGCTGAGGCTCAAGGCTAGACCATCATTTATGTGCTTGTTCATCTGTCAAATTAAGATCTATGTCCTAAACAGCCATCTAAGCAATTCTACCTTCTTCAGAGAAGCTGAGAGTGGAACTTGGCACTGTGTCCTAAAAGAATGCATTAATCCCCACTTCACACTCAGAATAATCCCTAGAAATGCTGTGATGTTAGGATGGCCTGTGCCCAGAGTAAACAGGAGATCTGGGACCCACCAGAGGGACCTTGTGAGGCAGCTTCTTTCGGTTTCAGGAGGAGATCCCGTGAGTCACACATGACTGTTCCCTGTCTTAAGGAGCCTTTCCAAGTTCTGTTTCTGCAAAGTGAAGAGGTTTTGCACTCATTGGCAAATAAGCAGCAAACAAGACAGAGTAACTGCTTTAAGTGGTCTCATCAGCCAGTTGCCCTCCATGAATGATGGCTTCCCTCCAGCTAGACTAAATTCTGATTCCAAATCTTCACGGTCAACTTGCTGATAAAGTTGAACAGCACTCAGCCCAGACTTGACAGACTGTGAGCCATGCTGATCTCTACTGTAAGCTCATTCTTAAAATAGTATCTTCCTGCCTGGGCACCTTCGAAGGTGATGCATAGAGCTGGCGTAAGAGGGCATGAAGTAGTTACTAGAACCTGTGGGAGCTGTCATGCATTTTGAAACAGCTCCGAGGTTGAGGATTAGCTGGGCTAGCCCAGCAGGCAGGCTAGTTGCCAAGATTGAACTACTTAGATCAGTACAAGTTTTCTTACTATGTAGACAGGGTAAGGACTCCATGATAAGTCAAATCCATTTCTAGAAGCACTGTGTCGTTGCCCACACAGACTTGGTGCTAACCACCTGCGAGTCAACATGTGTGTGGCCCCAATAAGTGCTTTTTAAAAAAATAAAGTCCCAGTTATTTCTTATTCTGAGTTGTATTACATGAGTGTGTTCACTTTGTGAAAAATTATCAAGGGGTCCACTTAAAAGTGTGCATATTTCCAGATACTTTGATTAAAAGTTTACTGGAAAAAAAGGCAGAGGATTGTTTTATATGTGAGGGCCAGTAAATTATGGTTAGTGGGTCAAATCCTGCCATCCACTTTTTTTTTTTTTTTTTTTTTTATAAACTGTGAGCTACAAATAGTTCATATATTTTAAATGGTTGGGAAAAAAACAGAATAAAAGTAATATTTATGCATGTGAAAATTATATGAATTTCAAATTTGTATCCATAAAGGTCAATAACACAACCACATTCATTCCTTTACATAGTATCTATGGCTGTTTTTGTGCTATAGCAACACAGTTGAGTAGTTGCAACAGAGACAGTGTGACCTGCATCATCTAAAATATTTATATTTACAGTTGACCCTTGAACAATGGGTTTAAACTACATGGGTCCACTCATATGTAGATTTTTTTTTCCGTAAACACTGTAAATGTATTTTCTGTTCCTTGTGATTTTCTTTTTAAGTGCTTTTTTATTTTATTTATTTATTTATTTATTTATTATTGTTTTTTGACAGAGAGAGAGACAGACAGAGAGAGACAGAGAGAAAGGGAAGGGTCCAGAGCAGTCTCCATAGTTGACAGCATTAGTTTTCCATATAGTTGCACTACACAGGTGGACACAGGGCTGCGCAGGGCAGGAACTGGGCCGGGAGCCTCCCTCATAGGCCCCGGCAAGAACTGAACTGGGGGCACACCCAGCATATGGGTCTGCATGGGCTGGGGCCAGGATTCAATCCTCGAGCTCCAGGGCTACAAAGCAAGCACTCAACCCGCTGAGCCATCCCAGCTTCCCCTTTAAGTGGTTTTTTAAAATTTATTTTTCAATTATAGTTAGCATACAATATTAAATTAGTTTCAGGTGTACAATACAGTGATTAGACATTTATATACTTTCTGAAGTGATCACCCCAATAAGTCTAGAATCCATTTGGCACCATACATAGCCATTACAGTAACTTTTCTTAATAACATATTCTTTTCTCTAGCTTACTTTATTGTAATAATACATATAATACATATAACACACAAAATATGTGTTACTTGATTATTTATATTGTTGGTAAGGCTTCCAGTCAACAGTAGGCTATTAGTAGTTAAATTTGGGGGAGAGTCAAATTATACATAAATTTTAATTCTGTGAGGAGGTCAGCACCCCTAACCCCCACATTGTTTGGTCAATTGTATTATTGTAATATAATATATTATTTATATTAGATATAAATATTGTATGTACATCTGGTCTTTTATAGAAACTGTTTGCTAACCCTTGTTCTAGATTTAAAGAAACAACGGACAACCAAATACAACACACGATTCTTGATAAAACCTAGATCAGAAAAAAAACAAAAAAACAATGCTATGAAGGACATTTTAGAAACAATTTGGGAAATGTATTTTCTGTGTAATCAGATATTTTTATAGCTGTACTAAATTTCCTGGTGTGATAAAAGTGTTGTGGTTATGTGGGAGAATGTCCTTGCTCTTGGGAGATACATACTATTGTAACTTACTTGCAAATGATTGAGGGAGATATATACAAAAACACACAAATTTATCACAAATGTGATAAAATACTAACAGTTACTGAATTTAAGTGAAGGGTGTTTATCCTACTATTCTTTCAACATTTGTGTAGGTGCAAAAGTTTTTAAAATGAAAAGTTGGGGAAAATAATAAATACAAACCTAAAAACAATAATTATTTTAAATGAAGTCACCAAGCAGAATATAAATGATTGATCAGCAGCACATGCTGAGGGTTAATGGGTTAATACGAGTGGTTTGAGGTTTGCACATAAACCTCTTTAGCAGTTATACTTTAGGGGGTGTCATCTATCAGCCCATGGCTCTCATCCTTGTGGCTTTTCTGAATTCTCCTTTCTGTTTTTGCTGAGCCAGTTCCAGACTGCAACGGGTTTACCAAAGATTTACTTGTTATTTGATCTCCACATTCAAAGTAAGAGGGATAGTCAGCGTTGATCCTGACTTTCGAGAAACTAAAAATTTACCTCCCACCTAAATGTGCTTTTTAGTTTTTCCTAACGAGACACAGAAATCTATTGCTAGCTGTCACTTTGCCTTTTCAGAATTACTTAATTCCTTGAAGATTTATTATCTCTTTAATCAGAGCAAACTCTTCACGCACCAGTAATAATCAGTAATGTACCAGTAATTATACACCCTTTTCAACCAATATTTTATCTGTGTGTTTGTAGGAGAGTTTCTTTTCTAAGTTATGCTTTTGTCTGGGGGGTAGGAATTTTGAGGTTTGGGAGCCAGCTGAGGTATTGATTATCTTGAAAGGTTGCATATGGATCTGCCAGGGCTTGAACATTCTGTGCAGAAGCACTTGCAGGCAGGGGACATAAAGCAGGGTTGGCTCTGGAATGTAATGAATGCAATTGTCACCCTTCAGGACTGGTCCCCTGGCTCTCGAGTCAGGTTGACTCATTATAATAGAAAAGCTATTTTATCACAATTCATTCTGTCTCCGATTGTCAAGCAGACACTGTACAGGTTATGGCTTCTTAAGGAAACAAAAACAGCATTTGTTGTAATAGAGTCAATAGTCTTTTCAAAGCAAGAATGTAGATCAGAAACAAATTATTCTTTCCCCACTGCCGGAGATTGAAAACAACTCCCCAACTGTCACAGAAAGGAACTAGACTTAATTCAATGTAAAATGCATGAACCAGTTTCTAAAAATAAAATTGGAAGCACTTTCGTTGCTGCAAACTTCCTTCCAGGAAAGTGAGTTATATGAGCATCTTATATTGTTTTGTGGAACTTGGAGATTAAAATGATTTTGGGTAGACATTGTGTCGGCTTCCTATTTGAATCAGTCCAGAGTGAAGCTACATAGAATTTTAGGGGGCGGGGGGTGAAATAAATGACTGTGATTGGTAGTGAAACAACCAAGTATTGCCAACTTTTTAAGTATATATATATGTGTATGTATGTATGTGTGTATACACACACACACACACACTTTACACTCCCTTCAAATTTTTTTCTTGGTCATGCCCACACAAATGGAAGGTTCTGTACCAGTAGTTCCTCTCAAAACTGGTTGCTGATGACTCCAGCTGATTTATGGCATGGTCCACTCCCAAGTTTGGAGGATGGGGATAATAGTTAGCTCTTAGTGATCCCAGATTTCCAACTCCCGCTCAAGGCCAGCAACAGATAGCGTTATCCTCCACCTCTGTTAGAAATGAATGTTTGATAGGCCCAGCAAAAGGCTTTTGCAAAGTAAAGTTAAATAATCGAACATATATTATAGGAATAATACTTTTTTCTCTGTCCTTCTTGGGAAATTCTTTTTATTCTCTAGTCCTTCTATCATTTCTAGGGAACCTTAAGACTAAGGCTTACTGTCCCAGAGAAAAGAGGACACCAAATATCCCAGGAAGAACAAGAGAACCAAATAGCAGCCTCAGACGCCTCTATTGAATTTCAAAGTAGGTTCTTAAACCTATGGCAGAGGCAGGTTCAAAAAGAGAAAAAAAGAATTTCTTGAGCTCCAGAAGGACATGAACATGAAGTGCTCAGAACATAGTGCTTCTGTGATAAAGTCCAATATCTGGTTACAAAAGTTGTTTTCCCAAAACACAGAAGATAAGAACACTTGAGGGAGGGAGCTAGAGAGACATAGGAGAGTAAAAAGTGAGAGAGGGAGTTGATGATGTGGGTCTTCATAAACAGGTCCCTGGATCCAAATCCCTAGGAGGGAAGGGGTGATGGAAACCCTCCAGAAAGATGTGGAAAGAAAAGATAGAAGGGGGGAAATTCTGGGAGAAAATGGCCTTAAGGGTACCCCACACCAGCATGGAGTAGCCACAGTACCATGGGAAGGACAGGCAGGTACAGGACAGGAAGGATGTGAGGCAGACGCCTGTGAAACAGTTGCCACCTTGAGTCTCCTTCTGTACCTGCAGTAGTGTCTTATATTGTTTTATGTAACATGGAGATTGAAATGATTTCTCGTAGATATCCTGTTGGCTTCCTAGAGTGAGCACAAAGAGAATTAAAGTGCTGGACCACCAAGGAAGGAGAGGGATTCCTCTCCCACAGTAGAGGTTATGGGTTGGGTGGGCAGTCAGAGCTGGAGATGAGATAGAAAGATGTTGCTGAGTTTCAGAAGCTTAGCAATCATCCACCAGGGTTAAGCTGGAAACCACATCAACCAGGAAGAAGGCTGAACCCAGCAGAACAATTGCCCTGAGGTGAGCCTGTTGTGAGAACTGGCTGTGAATTACATCAGCAGTGGATGCCAGCAGAAAAATGGTTGCAGCCCAGAGGTTTCTCTCTCAATGCCACAATTTTACACCAATCCCCCAGAGCCTCTGACCATTCCTGGGAAATGGGAAGGAGCAGGGAGATGAGGTGAAGACAGGAAATGACTATGTACCCCAAAAGAGACTGTACTTAAGCTAAATGCAATGGTTCTTTTTCTTTTTAGAGATTTATTTTTATTGTTTTTTGACAGAGAGAGACAAACAGAGACAGAGAGAAGGGGGAGGGCCCAGAGCAGTCTCCATAGTTGACAGCATTAGTTTTCCACAGTTTCACTCCACAGGTGGGCGTGGGGCTGCGCAGGGCAGGAACTTGGCCTGGAGCCTCTTACATACGCCCTGGCAAGAACAGAACTGGGGCACACCCCAGTTCAGCATATGGATCCACCTGGGCTGGAATTCGATCCTCTGTCCCCCGGACTGCAAAGCAAGCACTCAACCCACTGAGCCACCGCAGCTTCCCCTCGCAATGGTTCTTAACAGGGACAACTTTGCCCCTCCAGGGACAACTGAAACTGTCTGGAGACATATTTTGGTTGGTACAAGGCTGGAGGGCATCTAGTTGGCAGAGGCCATGTATGCTGCTAAACATCCTACAGTGCACAGAACAGCCCTCCCAAAAAGACTTATCCAGCCCAAAATGTGAATAGTATTGAGTGTGAGAAACCCTGAGTCAAAGTGAATGAGTTACCACTATTAGCAGAACTGAAAGCAGAAGAAACATTCCCCCCAAAATTATAGTTTGCAACTTTGAGTTTTTATAACTGAACAAATACACACATATGTGTGCCTATACATACACATAATATTAATACAATACAATGATAGAGATTTGAAGAAAATAATGTGTGGAACATAAAATGGTAGGGCATAGTCCTGAGAAACTTCAACACTTAAGGGGTAGGTAGGAAAAACCATTAAAAACACATGAGGGAGTATCACAGAGGCACAAAAGAAACCAAGAGAGTGTGTAGTGTATCACAAAGGCTAAGGAAAAAGAGTGGCTCTGAAGGTCAGAGCACCCAATTGTGTAAAACACTCTTAGAAGTTAAGGTGGCTAGTAAAACAAAGTCAGTTGAATTCAGCCTCCTGTCTTTTAGGGCAGGTGAGAAGGAATAGGATTAACTTTAGGTAGGCTAGGAGCTTCTGCCTCCATTGCTACAAGAGGTGAGAGAAAGAGACTAGGTGAAGATATAAGAGGTTTGTAAATTTCATTGTGAATACATTGTGAATTTCCCACATCAGAGGCAAAACCATCTGTTGAAACTGAGATGGGAAGAGAAGAGAAGCCAAAGAGTGTGGAAGCTTTGAAAGGGTAATTCTGGAGAGTAAGTGAGTAGGTGGGTCAGTCAATTAAAGAAACTTGGTAGGATGCATGGGCAATGTTGAGCATTTGGTCAAGGTTGTTGATCATGAAATTGTAGTGATAATGATCAGCATGTTATGTGATATTTCCCCAGCACTTCTCAGCTGTCTGATGCAATCACAGAGAAGATACATACATACTGGTAGCTAGATTAGATAGCATAGGGTTTTGTAGGAATGGTGGTTCTTAACCACAATTTGTGTCAGAATCACATTAGAAGTTTTTGGAAGCACTCATGCACATGCATAGATTATATCCCAAAGTTCTGGTTCCATGAATGTGATGGTTGGTCTGCACACCCCTCCTGTTTAGAGGAAGTTCCACAGTGATATGCAGTACCCAGTTAGGAACCACTCATGCATTTGGGTGTAACCAAAGACAGACTGGCATGGGAATTAGCAAGGAGGGTTGGAATGATGGGCAGTAAAATCTAAATCAGAGTAGAGAAAAAAACAAAGTCAAAGGGTCTCACAAGTAGAAATAATACAGAGATCAATAGATAGGAGGTCCCAATAACATCAAGTAACAGTCTTATGTAGACAGAGTGCTGAGTTTTGGATTAAACAAATTTAGGCTTCATTTTCATTCTTATCATAAATTTTTATAGAGGAGAAAAAGACACCCTGTTGTCTTTTTAAAACTGTTTTCTTGGAAATGATGGCCCAGAAATGCTTGTCATTTCTTTGATACTAATTAAACACTGAAAATTTTAAAGACCAATTATGTCATATGAGACGACCCATAGGGGTTAGAAGTATTTCTCCGATTAGTCACAGATGTCTTCCCAGAGCAGATGAAGAACAAAGAGACAAACACACTTTATGTAATGAAAGAGGAAACCCGTGATGCGAAGGGCTGTCCCTACACTGACGACTAAGCTGCTGGGGCCCTTAAATCATTTCACCGTGAGCCACTGTTTTTTGTCATCCAAACTAAGTTAGCAACACTAAGTAAGATGTGGAAATTGTGACTTCCTGACACAATGTAGGTTTTGCCATTTCCCTGTACATTTACTTTTTTTTTTTTTTTAAGATTTATTTTATTTTTTGACAGAGTCAGAGAGACAGAGACAGACAGAGAGAAGGGGGAGGGCCCAGAGCAGTCTCCATAGTTGTACGTCATCAGTTTTTGACATGGTTTTCTTCCACACAAGTGGGGGAGGGGGGCCACACAGGGCAGGAACTAGGCTGGGGGCCTCCTGCATGGGAGGCATGACCCCTCGAGCCAGAGTCCAAGCCAGGGGCCAAGATCTGAACTGAGGGTCTCCCACATGGGAAGCACACCTCAGTTCAGCATATGGGTCCACACAGGCCGGGGCCAGAATTCAATCCTCGGTCTCTGGGGCTGCAAAGCGAGTGCTTAACCAGCTAAGCCATCCTGGCTTCTTCTACATTTACTTTTATAATTTTCCTTAGGGCAAACAGAGGGATTGTTAAAAAGAGAACATTATTATAGAATGGAGGCAGAGGGAAGACTTAGAATAATGAGGGCTTAGGAGAGTTTTTATCTCTAGTCTGTAATAAATTATTTAACAGATCATCTCTTTAAGACCAATGAATCTTTAAAAATCATCTTCTAATTTTAAGAATATTGGCTATGATCATGGATATTCTCATGCCCCAGCAACCCTTCTGCCCAGCTCTATCAACAAGAGAGATTACTCAGGGGATGGTTTCAGTGTCTAACTCAGCTCCCAGAGGAGGGAACTGAGTGGTGCACTGGTGTGGGGGCTGAGCAAAGTCTGTGAAGAGCAGAGTACCCTCTGAAAACTGGCCTTCTGGCTTGGTCCAAGTGTGACTTTGCTGATACACTTTATTGGGCTCCCAATACTGAAGGAGATCCTCCTTGTGGCATGCTCTACCATATTTTAGTAGCTCCCCAAGTCCTTGGTTTTGTCTTTTGTTTTCCCAGCAGTGGGCCCAAACTCAGTAGAGTGGCAGAGAAAGCTCTACATGGTCCAGCCATCTCTAGCCCTATCTCCTATCACTTTCCTCCTCCTTTCACTGAAGCCTGTACTCCAGCCACACCAAGTGATGCATCATTATTATTATTATTATTATTATTATTATTATTATTATTATTATTATTATTATTTGATGACAATATACTCTCATGACTGTGTCTTGCACATTTAGGAACACCCTCACCCAGACCTCTAAGTTGGGAGACAGACACCCCAATTCTATTCCAAGCTTTTCCATCCTACAGGTGGCCTCAGTTTCTCCCCCTTGAAAATAAAGGGATAGAGACTTAGAAGTTGCAAAGTGTGATCCCTCGGTCAAATCTGGCCCCACACATACTTTGATAGGCCTTGTATTTGTGTGCACGTGTGTGTTTTCCTCTCCAGTCCAGCCTAGTCCCCACTACTCTCTCTCATCTATGCCCGGCAGCATACACATTTACGTTAATACCTGGCCCCAGGAAGCACATGAGTTGGCCATCAAGAGGCCAGATGATCTATAAGGTTTCGTCCAGATCTAACAACATGCGAAATAAATTAACTCCCAAAAGCAGGCTCAAGCAGATGGTAAATGTGCAGGAAACGCATAAAAGACCTCAGCCTCAGGTACCAGAGACCCTATCAAATAGTCCTGGACTGACACCAAGACCTTTACAAAACAATCAGATTCCCTTGACTGATCCCATATGGCTAACGAATTTGCTCTCTTTTACCATGTGGCTTAGCAGGTATTATCGCCATCACTCCCTGGATGGTATGCTTTTCCACACAAAACCAAATTGATTTCTCTCCACAGAACACCTGTTTCCTTTGAAGCTGTAACCCAATGATCAATACTCTTTCTTTTCCTTCCTGAATAATAATTTATATGAGAGAAAATGAAGGTCCTAATTTCTTTCATTTTAGTGCTAACGAGCATCTGCAGGTTTCACTTGCAGTGGAGGAAATCTGGAGCCCATTTCTCTCTAGCACTCGATCTTGACAGGATCATGAACCACTGGCATTCCAGCCTCCTCTGGGGAAACGTGTTGTTCAGACACTGTGATATATGCTCACCTACTCCCAACAGCCATTTCCTTTGACGTAAAGAGTATGGCCTTTTCTTTAACCAAAGCCCAATCTCATCTTAAACTAGTTTAGACTTTTTTTACACTAAACTATGCTGCTCAGGTATGGTAAAAATAAATAAATCATCCAATTTGCCCCAGAAGGAAAAGGCTATGACAACTGCTAACTGGTAGAGGACTGGATCCGATGGTCTCTTAAGACCCCTTTTAGCTCTGCCATTTTATGAATCTAATGAAAGTTCATTGACAGATAATGCCAGAACTGCAGATGCCTCACAATATCTTTTGAATAAAAATTACTAAAAAAAAATTGATCTACATTTAAAAGTCTCTCTTCTAAAAAGGAAAACAAAGAATCACTGAGGGAGAACATGTGGAAACACCAACTTCTGGACATAAAAGAAAAGGCCAAAGTAATGCAGGGCTGGACTATGCAGGGTGACACCAGGAGATCTGAGAATTATGTTCAGGTGATGATCTACAGCTCTGGAGAGTCCAGGCCTGCGATACTCTGAATGATTTATGACTGCAGAGCACTGTAAGAGAAATATATTTAGAATTGGAGGAAAGAAAGATGAGCCAGTGTCTCAATAAGTACTTGCAATCCTCTGAGAAATAGCTAAGCACTTTTAAAAGTTATAACCAAATATATGAACATTTCTAATCTTTATCAACCTTTTGGAAGTGAGTACATAGTGTGCCTGAAAAGACAGGATTGGTATTCATACAACCAGAATCATCACAGTTTTCATTTAATACAAATAAAATACATTGAGGAGCTAAATCAATTTGGTTATGGAAGAACTAATTCAAGGTAATATGTAAATTATGCATTTAAAATATTTCTGCTAGAAATTTTTAGAAATATTTGCTTATGTTTGCCTTAAAATATTACTATATTGTTCTTTTATATGAATACAGGACAATGAAGTAACTCTTTTTAATAAAGTTTTAAAATTTATTTTGTTTTCAAACTTAAAGAATAAATTCAGAATCTGATTTATTAGCTAAATACAGTTGACTCTCAGTTAACCAGCACTCGTGGGGATTAGTAGATGCTGGATAAATGTAAGCAGACTCTCTGTTAAGCAGAACTAAAGCAACCAGCACTTTTAAGCCACTGGAAATGGTTGCTTGAGATTTTGCCAGTTTGCTTGAGTTCCGGTTAACAGAGATTCTACCGTAAAAGTTTTAAAGCATCAGCTATACGTCCACTTAAAAATCAGAAAAAAGGCACAATAGTAATAAAATCACTTTGTATAAAACAAACTATATTATACCAAAACTACCTGTGAATTATATCAGAAAAAAAAAATGTTATACACAGTTGTTAGGGTCACAAAATAGAGGAGAAATAACGGTAAATTTAAACATTTTATAGTTTGATCTTAGTCATATTGGGATTCATGAAATATACTAAGTGGGACAACTGAGTTTCTTCGGTCTAAGAGTCTACTAACTATTACTGCTGCCGTTTACAAAACCCTTACTATAAATCAGGCACCATGCTAAGTATCTTACATGCATTACCTCATTTAATACTCACAATGACTTACAAAGTAGGTAATATTTTTGTTCCATTTTTATAGATGCCTAGACTAAAGCTTAGAGACATTGCCCAAGGTCATTCAAATAATAAACAAAAAAACTCCTGAGTCAAACAATGCCTGACTTCTGAATCTGGACTCAGTCATTACGCAATAGTAGCTCGCTATTAAAGAAAGCCATTGTGCATTCATTCAAACACTTCTGTTGATCAGAGAGCCAATGGAAGTTTTAAAGCATGCGCATACTTGTTTTCTTAGGAAGCTTACTCTGGCAGTGGGGTGGGGATGGCCGCATTATGCGGAGGTAGAGACTGGGGTCAGGGACACAGTTTAGGATGTTATTGCAGCGATCTGAGCAACACATGAAAAAGACCTCCCCTTAGATAGTAGCAATGAAGATAGGGAAGAGGAACCAAACACAGTATATAGTTTTATAGTAGAATTAGTAACAGTGAATTAGGGGATAGTGAAGAGTAAAGGAAACCGAGTTATTGAGGACTATCTTTTAGCTTGGAGCCTGCATGATGACATTGATGGAAATGGGACTATAGGAACATAAAAAGTTCAGGAACAAGTTGATGAGGACAGTGGAGATAATGAATGCAATTTGGGTGCCTGAGGTTATTATTCAATTAGGTGTGCAGAGCTACAGATAGTGATAGGTAGGTGTCATGACCATATGGGGTAGTGGTTAAGGTCAAGGGAATAGGGAGAACCACTCAGGGAGAGTTTATAGAGTCAGAAGACCAATAGCTGGAACCTTCTGAAACACCAGCATTTAAGGCTTAGACAGAAAAGAAGAAACAAGCAGAAGACGTCCAGAAGCAGAGTGCTGAGTGGTAGGAGAACTGTGGAGAGTTATATCCCAAAAGCAAAGGAAGGGGTTTCAAGAAGGAAATGATACAGGGACACCAAGCAAAAGAAGTTCAAATACAGATCTTTGGATTTAGCTGTGAAAAAGCTATTAGCACAGTGTAAATTGAGCAGTGGAAGTCCATGTCATTTTAGAGTCATCGGAACCTGTTTGGGATTAGGAATGAACTTCTTTCTTGATAGGAGTCTGCTATGGCTTTTTAAATGTATAGGACTAGCACTGGTGTTCCTACACATTCTGAACTACATGTTTAACTGGATTCGAAACGCTGTCATTGCTTGACTTAATTTTCTACTTGAATTCAAAGTCAAAGTGAGAGGCCTTCAAAATAATAAATGCTTGACATCCCATAATTATTTTCATGTAAGGAACAGAAGCACATCATACAAAGGATAGAAACCCAGAGACTTTAATGAATTTAGTGCTCACATTTATTTCAAGACTTATATTATTCAATACTAGACCCGATGAGAGAGAGCATGTATTTTTATTTTATCTATATGGCTAAAATGAAGCCATCACATGCCAGGCAACAGCTTCAATGACCCACAGGGCCTGCCAGTTTTGAAATCATGTGATTTGTGATAAAAGAAATTTTTTTTAATATATTTTTATTTATTTATTTTTGACAGAGAGAGAGAGAGAGAGAGAGAGAGAGAGAGAGAGAGAGAGAGAGAACTGAACTGGGGGCACTCCCCAGTTCAGCATATGGTTCCTCACGGGCCGGGGCCGGGGCCGGGATTCGATCCTCGGTCCCGGCGCTGCAAAGTGAGCGCTTAACCCACTGAGCCATCCCAGCTTCCCCTGTGATAAATTTTTAATTTAGGGATTCCCATCTCAAATTTGATACATTAAACAAAACTTTATTTTTATTTTTATATTGCACTATTTTAGTGCAGATTATTCAAATTCACATGAAATACACCCACTTTGTTATTTATAATTTTACTATTTTATATAATAAATACCTAAGTAGGCTTTTCGAATGTTAATATTTGACAAATTTAACTGAGAATATGTTTTTACACTACCATGTTATTTTATGAACAAGTTCTCTACAAATGCAAGGTATATTGGCATTATCCTTATCCAAACAGCAAACTAATTGAGCAACATCTTACTATTTGACATACTTCTTTAAGAAGCTAATGGAACTTGTAAGGTGTTTGTTTCACTTTGAACTAATCTCCACTTTGAGTGGGCCATCTACCCCAACTCTGTGTTTTATGTGAAAGGCACAAATTATTCCGTTGAGACACTAGGTCTCTGAGAAAGTGAAAAAAACAGTTTGAGTTATGGGCAAGTCAGAGATTAAACTAGACAAAGACTGGATAGATTTCTGCACTTCCAGGACTATTCTCTTCTTTGTTACATCACAAATAGGCTGCCTCTATAGTGGTAACCAGTTCTATAAATTTGATGGAATTCATTGCGTTGTTTGGATTTTAAAAACAGTCTTTGTTTTGTCATTTTCATTTGTAGTAATTGGAAATATAATCTTACAATATTTAGAACTAGAAGTATCTGTTACCTCAAAATTATAAATGCCAATGATAAATAATATATAATAGGTCATTATTAACATGTTAAGAAAGCCAACATTGATGTTGACAGGGAAAGAATGGCTACATGAGTATATCCAGCTGCAAGGACCCCATGGTCACAGAAAATAGGAGGGGCTGTTTGAAGTTAGAAAGTCATTTAGTTTGAAGGCCCCAGAGAAGAAGACTATAACAGGAGTTGAGACAAAAGGAAAAAAAAATACAAACCTTTTCATTCTGCAAAGAATGAATCCTAGCTGATTAGAGGGCATGTGACAGCCAAATGGGCTTGAACAATGGAACAGAGCTTGGTGGAGGGATTTAAGTTTGGGGCTAGAAAACTGGAGTCTGGAATTTTCTTTAAGGTCTTGCCAGTGACTTGCAGCCTGACTTTACCATAATTGTTTATGCTCTCTTCCCCTCCAATGTTTCAATCTCTTTGTCTATAGAAATTGGTGGGAGGGCAGAGGAGATTATTTGTAGCATGCTTTGTGTAATGCATGCTGGAGTAACAAACTATGATAAAGAGTTCTGTTCAGTCCTAGCTGGAGACAAGCAGATAGGCTAGACCACCCAGAAGTAATATAGAGCATGGGTAAATTTCTAAGAAGTAAATATCTTCTTTCCCTGTTTTACATTTCATTGTGGAAAATATTGGAAAGTACAGAAAAAATAAAATAATTGAAATTTACCCATAAATGCAGAGATCATCACTGTTGACATATTCTGTATTTTCTTCCAGTTTTGTGTGTATGTGTGCTTGTGACATGCTATTAGTATGCACACTATTAAAGAGAAAAATGTTTTTAATAAATTATAGTCATGCTGTATATAGTGCTTTGTAGCCTGCATTTTTCACTGAATAAATAATGTTAATATTTTTTAAATAATCTTTGAGGATTTTTGGTGGCTCTCATTTTATTGAATGCACTTAACATTTATTTAATCAATCCCATCTTGTTATATGTTTACATTATTTTCAACTTTTTAGGGCATTAAAAAGTATGCTATATTGAATATCTTTAACCATGAATCCTTGCAGGTAATTGATAATATGATTAAAATAAATTGTGGGTATTAAAATCACTGAATAGAAGGATACAAACATCTGGGTTCTTGATCTATATTCCCTAATGACCTTCTAAAAAGGTTATACCATATTGCATTTTGTTCAGTATTATATAAGTGTACATTTCCCTGAAAAATCTTTTTTCTTACATCTTTAATACTTACTGGGTTTTTCAAAGAATATTTTACTTGTTTTAATTTTTTTAATTATTAATGAGCAATTTTATTGAAGTAAGATAAATATTTGTGAAAATATCTGTACATTTTTAATTGAATCTCTTATTTTTCAACCTAAAAGACACAGCCTGCCATCTCATCAAAAAAATGTCTGAGAGCCAAGTTGCAGCTTATAGCTATGAAGGAAATAAAAACTGAAAGCCCCAAAGGACACTCAACTATCTGCCAATGACCAAGGGTCTCCAAACTTTTCAGCCTGAGGGCCGCATTAACTATCAAACAGCAGTTTAGGGGCCAACTACACACTCTAGGTCCAAATAAAAAAGAATCGGCTGATCTTGGCAGGATACACGTAAATTTCCATAATTTTTTTCCGTAGATAAAAAGGTCTCTGTGGGCCAAAGTTTGGAGACCCCTGACAGAACAGGGATGGAAAATTTATGCAAATATATATTGCCTTTGTTCACTCTCTCCTCCCTCTCCATTAATTGGCAGACATCACTAATTGATCATGACACTGTTTTTTCAATAAACCTAGAGGTACTCTTAGAATTCTTCTCAAACCAACTGTCATTCTGAGCTATTATACCTCTTAGTTGGTATTTCAAATGAAACCAATTTCCCTTTTTGGCCTAGAGTATAGCCTACAATAAAGATAAAGGCCAGGAACTTACAATGATACATGGCCAATGGACTCGTCTTCTGTTTGAGTCCTCTCTGAAATATATATCATATAAATGCAGTGTTAGCTACACACAAATTTTCCAATTATATGCTCCATTAATACATACAATGCACTCTGTAAGTTCTCTCCATATACTCTTTAGTTTCTAGAACAGTACTCCTTGAAGATACTCAATAAATAGTTGTTGGCTATCTAGCAATGTAATTGTCAGGATACTTTCTAGGTCACTTCAAGCTCAGTATAAATTCTTCCTCCAAAGCTAGCCTTCACTGTACAATATTCAGTTATGTTTCCTCTTCCTTCCTATTCCATCCCAGGAGGACATTAACTGTCCAACATTCAGTTATGTTCCTAGGACATTTAATGTCCCCTTTACATGTAGCTATTACTATTCCCTAAAGAAACCATTTTATGAGATCCTGAATGGCCATGTCCATTCAATAAGCACGTAAGTGGGTGACTGCTGTGTGGCATCTTTGGAGATCAATAAAATCATTCGTATATAGACCATCAATCTTGAAGAGATGGTGCCCTTTTATTTTGCTGGAAAAAGGAAGTAGCTGGTGAAGAGTTGATAATGGGAGCTGCACTTCTAATAAGCATTAGGAAGGACCAGGTCAGAGGACCTGGTGACAATTAGTCAGCTTTTCCCAGAAGGGAGTTGAGCCTAGTTCCCAGTCTCCGCATCTGTCCTCTTCCAACAGTGTGGGCCATTGACAACCAATCCCAACCTTAGGCAGGAAGGATTTTAAGATACTCTGGTTCCATTTGAGATGTAGTGCATCTGGCTCTGACCTTGGGGATAAGAACTGACCATGGAACTTCCCATATATGCAATCAGTCATTCACTTATTGTGTGCCAGATACAATAGTGAGCAAGATAGGCATGATGCCTGCCACAGGCAGTATATGGAATAATTGAGAGAGGCTTTAGATGCCCCATCATTTCCAATCGTCCCACTCCCATACCACATAAATTTCTAGCCCTTCTTATAACCAGATTGCTACTCAAGTCTTCTGTGTAAATTCTGGAGCCATCCCTTGTCTGATTCCTGACCTCATGAAACTTACATTTAGTGGGTCAAGCACCAACAAATAAGCAGTCAGTGACAAACCAGGACTACAAGTGCTCTGATGGTTGCACTAACTGGGGCTATGGACACTCAAGAAGGACACTGAACCCATATTTCATAGAAGTGACATCTAAGATAAGATCTAAAGCATGATATGACTTACGTAGCAAGAGGGGAAAAGGAAAGCGTTCTAAGAAGAGGGTTCAATACCTACAAAGGCCAGAAGGAAAGTCTAAGAACTGTTAGTTTTGGAGGGTAGAATGTGAGTGGCGAAAGGGTAAGGGAAATGGTAAATCACGAGATGTGAAGATGAGGAAGTGAAAAGGCCAGATGAATGAGACCTATAAGCCATGGGGATTGGACTCTATCCAAAAAGAAACAGGAAGCCAACACATTGGAAGCAAGCCAATGAACTGATCCATTTGTATTTAGAAAGACCACAGGGTGGAAGATGGAGGGTGAGAAGCAAAGCTGGAGAGGAGGGCTTCATCCTGGCTATAGATAGATGGTCACGTGGCTGGAGCCAGGGTAGGACTGATGGGAATGTGAAGAAGTATAAGAGTTTATTAGTTTTCTAGAGCTGTCATAACAAAGTACTGTAAACTGTGTGGCTTAAAACAACAGAAATGAATTATCTTACACTTCTAGATGCTAGAATTTGAAATTAAGGTGTTGGCAGAGACATGATTCCTCCGATGCCTCTAGCAGAGAATTCTTTCTTGACTTTTAGCTTCTGGCATTTGCCAGCAATCCCTGGCTTGTAGATTCATGGCTCCGGTCACATGGCCACTGTCTTCCTATGTGTCATCATATCATCTTCCCTCTGTGCCTGTCTGTCTCTGGATTCAAATTTCCCCTTTTTTATCAGAAAACCAGTTATATTTAATGAAAGCCCACCCTAATGACCTTATTTTAACTTGATTAACTCACTTTTTTTTTTTTCAAATAGACTCAATTTCAAAAACAAAATATACCCTATTTCAAAAAAGAAATCTCATTTTGAGGTACTAAGGATTAAGACTTCTGAGGGATACAATTCAATCCATAAGAGGTTACTTCAAGTACAAGTCTCCACCTGACACCCTGGGTCAGATGGGTGCCCTGTTGTCTGGGCCTGAGTCCTTGTCCTCCAGGATACAGTGCTGCCTTGTTCTTCATAGTCCTTCCAAAGGCTAGAGATTGTCTCAGTCTGGGAAATGAAATCTTTGGGACTTTCATACTGTCATTGCTCGCCAGTGCAGCTCTCAGAATATTTTCTGTTGAATTCTTCTGCCCAAGCTCTATCCATTCTCCACAACATCTCATTCCTAGGGTACAACATTCCTACTGCCAACTGCCATCACTGACTATCATCTGTTACATATTTTGCAACCCACTTGATTAGTGTTTCTCAAAGTGTGGTCCGCAGACCACCTGTAGCAGAATCACTCAGAAGTGTTGTTCAAAATACCCTATCTTTGATTTTGACCCTCCCAACCCCACTGAATCAGAACTTCTGGCTGTGGGTCCAACAGTCCATTTGTCTAACAGGTTGTTGTAGTGGTTTTCCTGAACACTCAAGTCTGAGGATCACTACTCCCAATTACATATTCTGCCTCCTTGAATTTCCTGCCAGCCCCAGCTGCAGGATCTGCCTCTCAGCGCTGGCATTACTTCTGGATTTGAATCCCTTCTAGGCCCTACTCCATTTCCAGTCAGCCCCATACTATCATGGTAAAACAATTTAGATCTCACAGCCAGGGAAGGAAGAATAGTACCCAAATTTGGGGATATCACTAACCTAGTAAAGACATGTAATTACATACAACTAATGAAAATTAAAATAAAACTATTTATTGAAGGGCTCTAAGATTATTTTCCCTAATTAAAAATCTAATAGATAAAGTACTTATGACACAATCATCTAAAGATTGAATATATTATATATATGCATATTTTTATATGTAGAAAATGCACATCTGTTTATATTCTATGTATAAAATTGCTAGTAGAAATAGGCCATCCAGAATCATGATTACTTCCCACAAGATAAAATACTCATCACCACTCTACACCAAAAAAATTGAAAATGAAAACAAAAAAATCATAGTCTGAAATTTCTCAATTACCTGATATTTAGTAAAGAGCACATCTACCTTCTTCTTGGTGCTTTTAAGGATTTAGATTTTGGGGGGTTGGCTTCAGTAGACGTGAGTTATACAATAGATGTATGTATGAAAAGTACTAATTTCTTTAAAGCTCAAGTTATAAATGAATTATTACAATTTTCTGTAAGAGATTGAACTTCCAACTCTATTTAATCACTAAAAAGATCAGGCAAGAGGCCCAGTGAGAGACTGAATAAATATTTGATGATGTTGATTATATTCTTGCCCAAGGCTGAGAGGTTGTCACCAACAGAGGGACAGATGATTATTTCTTCAAATGGTTTGTGCTTATGAGTACATAACATTCTTATCAGACTTTTACTTGTTAATATCATTGTCTGTTGTAGTGGTAGAGAAGTTTCCTAAGCCCAGATGCCTACCAGCTATCTGTAAGTAAATCCTTCAGTATTTTGAATAAGGTAGAGAAACTCCAAAACAATGCATGGGTTTACAGAGCAACTGACCTCATTCTGTCATTTCAAGTAAAGGAAGAACTAAAGAGATTATTTAAATACATTGAGTCTATAACTGATTTGACTTCAATGATATTTACTGGATATTTCAGTCAAATTGGGATCTTATTCACTTCATTTGCCCACTGTATAAAAAATGAACCCACCTTAATTCCACTAAGTTTACAGAAAAGATGCTTTTTCAATTTTTTAAAATTCAGCAAACTTGCATCTCTGTTATCAACAATAACCAACCCATATGTAAACAACATTGCTATGTCTTGTTAATCTATGTTTAAACCTACTTTCATAATTCAAAAAATAAACTCTTCTTTTTCTTTCTTTCTTTCTTTCTTTCTTTCTTTCTTTCTTTCTTTCTCTTTCATTCTCTCTCTCTCTCTCTTTCTTTCTTTCTTTCTTTATTATTGCTATGTTCTTACAGGTATGTTCTTTAGTTGATGCTAGGGTAAAAGTGTTTTCTAGTAACACACGTAGCCAGGGATTGTTGAAACTCTTACTCCACTAGCGACCCAGAAGATTTTACTTCAGTAAGGGGAAGCTTCTCTTTTCTGCCTTCCTACCTCCTTTTCAGTGTTGGGCCTGCCATCTTCACAACACTTTCTATATTGAGCTTCCCCAAGTTGACCCTCTGTTGTACAAAGCCTCCTATTAAAATACCACTTAACGGGAAAACTGGGATGGCTCAGCGGGTTGAGTGCTCGCTTTGAAGCCCCAGGGACCGAGGATCGAATCCCGACCCTGGCCCATGCGGACCCATATGCTGAGCTGGGGTGTGCCCCCAGTTCAGTTCTTGCCGGGACCTATGTGGGAGGCTCCCGGCCCAATTCCTGCCCTGTGCAGCCCTGTGCCCACCTGTGGAGTGAAACTATATGGAAAACTAATGCTATCAACTATGGAGACTGCTCTGGGCCCTCCCCCTTCTCTCTGTCTCTCTCTGTCTCTGTTTCTCTCTGTCAAAAATCAATAAAAAATAAATCTTTAAAATACCACTTACGGGTCACACCCCACCACCAAGTACCTTGTAAAATAAAAGATAAACAATGCTGCTGTTTTCATTTTCCCCACTTCACTTCAAAGTATTTTCCTAGCTAGGAATTAAGAAAATTTAGCTGAGTAGAGTAGCTCACATTAATATTACTTTTTTTTAGTTGTTTTTGACAGAGAGAGAGATACAGAGACAGAGAGAGAACTGAACTGGGGAAGCTTCCCAGTTCAGCACATGGGTCCACATGGGCCGGGGCCGGGATTCGATCCTCGGTCCCCGGCGCTGCAAAGTGAGCGCTTAACCCACTGAGCCATCCCGGCTTCCCCCAATATTACATTTTAAAAGAAGAATTGTTCGATAAAATATAAAAAGAAAAATAATGAAATAGAGCTCAATGGCTCTCACCATGGCTGTCTACTTCTCCATGATAGGAGAACAGGAAGAACAATAGGGAACCCATCTTTGTACGGGTACCTCTCCATTTTACTGTTTTACTGCATCCTTTCAACCCACTTTTCTCTGACTGGTAGTCTCAGTCTTTCAAATATAAATATGTCTATGCTTTGATTATCTCATATGTAGACCTCAGAAAGAATTACTCTTTCATCAACTACCATGAAAGTGTTTCTTCTGACACCCAAACCGAATGTAAAAAGAAAGCTTTGATTTTCTTACTGTATTTTGTCTTCTCTTTACACAAAATACTCTTTCTATTTTTAGGAATTCCAAACTATGTATATAACCACACCCCTCTCTATGTTTCAGTTATATGTAAATTAAATGACTTAGATTTTTTGGAAAGCAGAGACCAGCTTTGAAAATCTGTGTCAGTGTTTCATTGAACACAATTCAAAAATAGCCCCATAGCATGTTGTTACCATTGTTTTTAATGTGCTGCCATAAAAGAACTCACTTGGGACAAACATAAAGTTGAATTTTAAATGGCCAAGGTAGTGTGCTTTTTTAATTTTAGATATTTTTTATTTTTTTAATTGTTAAATTTATTGGGGTGACATGGGTTGGTAGTGTGCTTTTTTAATAATTGCAGATTTTATAAGTTTAAAAATTGAAAACAAGTGTCCTTTACACTTTGTATTTCTTTTCTAATAAGACATATCATGTTAAGTTCTATATTTAAATGTACCTGAGTCTATAGAGAAGCATTTTAAACAAAGGTCCAGGATATTGATTTCAGTCAAATGTTAACCTCCAAGACCAAAACCCACCAAATTGGCTCAGCATAAACTCAGTTTAGAGACTGTGCCATGATACAGAGCAATAACTGTACAAATCATGTTTTGCAAAGCAGGCTTTTGAGTGCAAGTTTGAATTACTGTAGGAAGGGAAGTTTATGGCATTTTTTCCCCTTCATTTCGAGATCTGTCAACCATGCTTCACAACAGGGAAAAAATACAACTGTCACATAACAGCAGAATGCATTTGTACAAAGGGAACAGTGGGTTTCAGCATACAGACAGCCAACTCAATATAGAAGAATTTCAAACTGATAAAAGGAGGGCAGGTCAAGGGAATCCACAACTAGAGAGCCTACAAATGAGAATAAGCCTGATGTAAATGCTGAATAAGGAGTAACATTGGAAGGCAAGCTGACTGGTGACATTCCTTCCATTACTGTGCAATAATAGACGTCTGCAGAAAAACCTTTATACTAGTAGCTGTGATGATTAAAATACTGGTAGGTACTACAAGAAAGAGGCCCAACAAGGTACAGTAGCACCTTATGTAAGATAGGAGTTTATTTCTTTCACACATTACTCCCTAGAGGGTTGTTATTACCCAGAGGGTGTTGAGCATTCTGGGGTGAGTAGATGGTTCTATTCTGAGGCCAGACAGGGAGCCAGGTTGCTTTGATTTTGTTGCCCTGCATCCTGTGATGGGGTTACTCTCAAGAGCATTCTCCAGCCCTAAGGATCAGGGAATGAGGAAGTAGAGGGCCGCCAAACTCTTTTTCAAGAACATGCTTCAGAAATAGTATGTCACATATCCTTACAGCTAGATGCAAAGGAGTTTGGGAAAAGCTAAAACTTAGGGGCTTCTTCTTCTCAAAAGGGAATGGATATTGGGGTTTACTTAGAATTTACCTATAGTAGTTAAATGATAAACTTCAGAATATGTGTATGTCTGTATTTATGAGTATTTACATATTCTCATACACAAGTATCCTTCTGAGTAATTAGGGGCTTACATGGAAGGCAATACTACGTTATGGTTAATAGAAATCAACAGTAGACTTTGAAACCAGAGAGACCTAAGTTTGAGTCCTAGCTCTATCATTGACTAGGTATATAGCTTTTCTAAGCATTAATTTTCTTACCTGTAAATTGGAGATAATTCTTACCTCATAGACATGTTATGAGGGGCAAATTAAATATTGTGTAGTCTTAGATTAATAAAGAACTCTCTGGTCTTTGTCTTCAATTCCTGGCAGGACCTTTTAAAACCCTTGGAATTTCCCAAGTGTCTTGGATCACCCCTGAGTTGGTGCTAACAAGATAGAGATGGTTCCCGTTGGGGGCTGGTTATCAGAAAGACCAATCGTGTGATTAGAGGGTTGGGGCTTTGCGCCTTGTGCTATCAACCCAATCTTCCTGACTTGGGGAGGAGAGGAATATTGGTGGGTGGAGATGGAGTTCAATCTGTGGCCAGTGATTCAATGTGTAATGGCAAACCCATTAAAACCCAATAAAAACTCTGGATACCAGTGGAGTTTCCTTGTTGTTAAACACATGGACTCTAGGAGGGTGATGCACTCTGATTCCATAAGGAGAAGGCAAAGAAGCTGTGTTTTGGGGACCCTTCCAGACCTTGACCTCTGTGTCTCTTCATTTGACTGGTCCTGATTTGTGTCCCTTATAGTAAAACTTTAATAACAAGCATAGTATTTTTCTGAATTCTGTGAGTTGTTCTACTGGATTATCACACCTGCAGGGCTTGTGAGAACCCCCAGCTTTGTAGTCAATCAGTCAGACATGCAGGTAGCCTAGGGACCCCCAAAGTGTGACTGTTCTTCTGAAGTGAGGGCAGTCTTGTGGAGGATTGAGCCCTTCACTTAGGGTGGTTAGTGCCAGAACTGAATCACAGTAGAGTTCCAGTGTCAGAATATATATAAAATGCTTAGACAGTACCTGAAAATGTGAGAGCTCAATAAAAGCTAAGTGCTATTATTGCTTTTACTTATTATTATGAGGGTGGGCTAATAAATTTTGCCTCCACTGTAATGTCTTTTGTTACATTGGACATATCTGGATCTAACCAGTTCTATGTAGTCACGTGGTATCTCCCCTCCATCATTCTTGACTTTGCACACATAGATGCTTACGCTTTTCATCCAGCACACATCAAAATGGAAGAGTTTTCAGACCAAAAAGCAGTTAACATGACCTTCCCAGCTGAGGCCTGAGTTTTTTAATTTTCTCAGCTGAGGTGATCCCTTATGGTGGTACTCCATGGACTGTCTTTTGTTCTTAGGGTCATAATGAGAGACTCAAGTTTCATCACCTGTAATGATCTTCTAAGTCCTTGCCTTCTTTCTCAAAACATTCCAGGAGTTCCTGAAAAATGTGAACTCTTTCAGTTTTCATTTCATTATTTAGACAGCATATGCAGTACCCACCTGGCACAAACTTTGCAGAGTCCAAGAACACTAATAATGTATCGTGCTCTCTCCTTAGAAATCTTAACTTACCAGTAATTCCTTTTTGTTTGATGTGATGGATCAGTTCTTCAACATGATCTTGATAAAGCTAATCACTGACAGTCACAGGCCTTCCATTTTGTGGTTTGTCACTCAAATCTGCTTGCCCCACTTCTCCAACTTTAAACCACCTACTGAGCATCTTACTGTACTCCCATCAACACACTAATCACCATAAATGGCTTGCATTCATCTTTGAATTTCAATTAGAGGAATTATTTCCCCTATTAAGAATTCAATAACAGCACACTGTTGGAACCAAATGTCTGAACACTTCCATTTGATGTGCACTGGGTGAAAAATGTAAGCATCTGTGTGTGCAAGGTCAAGAACGATGGAGGGGAGATACCACGTGACTACACAGAACCAGTTATATCCAGACATGTCTAATGTAACAAAAGATATTACAGTGGAGGCCAAAGTTATTAGCCAACCCTCACATTACTAGAATTATTGTTACTACTAGAGCTACTAGAGTCCCAGTGATATTGAAATAATATTGAACTATTATTCTGAAGTCCTTCTTATGAGAGTTTATTGTTTTCCCCAACATATGACTATCTCCAAGCTTCTTTCTACAATAAAAAGTTGAAATGATGGCCTGATGTTCCTACCAAGTTAGTGAAGAAATCAAATACACCACCAGGCCTTGCCTCACATGAGCAGCAAAGACCACCTTCAGTGGCACCCAGTTTAAAGGCTCCCACATGAGGGCCTCTTACCAAGTACAGGCTTATGAGCCCCTCAGAATTTAGTCATCTGAAGGAGGTAGCATTCTATTCAAGCTAGAGGTCACCTCATGTCTACATTCTGAGGGCTGCCACCATGTGGAAGGAGGATCCTAACTCACAGTCACCTTACCTGGATCTCCACTCCATATGCTTTATGGGAAAGAGGAATTCACAAGATATGGGGAAGATTCCTTAAATACATAAGTGTGGTAGTAAAAAACATGTGATTAACTATTTGGCAGAACTGTGTTCAAATTCCGTCTTTGTCCTTAGCCAACAATATGATTTGGGGTAAATTTTTAAAAATCTCTCTGAATCTCAGTTTCCTCTTATGCAAAATGAAGTAATAATGAGTCACTCATGAGGCTGTCGGGAGGAAGCACTGAGGTCAATGATCTATGGAGGGTATTTACCACAGCTCCCTGCTCGTAGAAGCACCTGAATGCATGTTACTTTCCATCCCTTTCCCTTCATCGGGCATGATGTGAAGGAAACCCTTCCACTTGCTTACTATTTAAAAAGCCTAGTACAGCAAGATTTCTAGGATCAGATTACCAGTTATTCTTTTCCTGAAAGGCAAGTATTAAGTTACAGTTCTACTGTAAACATCTCCAAAACACTACAGGCAGAAAGATCAAGGAGATTTGCAGTTCTTAGAAGGATTCATGATATCCCATGAAAGTTCACATTTCAAGGCTGATCTGCTAGTTTGATGGTGTTCTCATCAGGAGTTTTCTTTTTCCATGCAGCTTCTTGGAAGATAATCTGACCTTTACAATTTATTCCCCACAATTTGTCCTTTCACATGGGTATTTTCCATCACTTTGACATTTAGAGAACATTTCCATTCAGAATTTGTTATGTGGGATGGGACTGGACTCTTCCACTAATGGAGAATTTTTTTATTTAGTCAGAGCTTTAAATTCTTTATCTCTCCTCTCTCCCTGGTGCTAAAATCTGCCTGTCTATATTCCCAAGGTAGCAATGACTGCAAAGCTCAATGTTGCTTTCAATGGATGATTATTTGTTTGATGCCACAGGGAAGCAGGATATAAATCCTTCAGGAGGAATGTGCTTTTATTGTGTACATAATCTATAAATTGCTGGGCTTAAAAACATCATTAGAATAATAATAATAAATAATTAAGTTTTCTTATTTACAGGTGTGTATAATCATTAATTATAAAAATGTTCACAGGGACACCGGGATAGCTCAGCAGGTTGAGTGCTTGCTTTGCAACTGCGAGGTCTGGGGATCAAATCCTGGCCCTGGCCCATGCAAACCCATGTGCTGAACTGCAGCACAACTAGCAACCACCAGGATGGCAGCAACAATTCTTACCTCCTATGCAGGAGGCTTCAGTTTGGTTCCCGCCTCACACAGCCCCACATTCACCTGTATGGAATGAAACCATGTCACAACTCATGATTTACAACTATAGAGGCTGCTCTGGGCCCTCCCTCCCTTTCTCTCTCACTCTCTCTCTCTACCTCCTCTCAACTAATAAAATAAATATTAAAAAAATTCACCCTAGTACTTTTCAGTGTTTCTCCTTCATAAAACAATAATTCATTAAAAAATAGAAATAAACTAATTGCCCAACCAATAAAGAATTAGTTAATAATTATGGACTTCTATATAATAGAACATTATTTGACTATTAAAATGAAGTTGCAGAAGTATATTTATTAACATATTTATATATTAGCAATTTACATGTGCAAAAGAATAAAATTATGCATTGCACATTCCCACTTCAGAAAAAAATATAATTACATATTTATATATTATTTGTATAGTATAAATATGCCAAGAAAAATATCTAAAAAGGTATGCATTAAAATGCAGGTAATGAATTATAGTTGATTTTTCTTTTCTTTTTTTTTCTTAAATATAATTTAAATTTTTCCATAGTCAACACACATCACTGGCATACATTTTAAAAGTTATTATTAAAATAACATTTTGCTGATTATCACACTAGGCACAGTGGGATGTAAAGAAAGCATAATAAGGCTTTGCGATGAAAAGAGTTTGTGTGTTAGAAGAGGCAGTGAATTACTATAGAAAGCCAAGCTGTAACTGAATGCTTGCATTTGTTATAAACTCACCTCTGTGAAAGATAACCTTGGGCAAGCCCTATCCCTTTTCTGTAGATCACTTTTTCCACATGGAAAAGCATGATGACATTCCACACTTCCATACGATATCATCAAGATTGGATGCATACCTCTTACATGTTCTGGGTCACAGGAAAAACCCTCATACTGTCAGCACTCTGGATTTCCATTAGTGATGTGAGCTCCAGGTTTGTTGGAGTATTTATTTAGTGTTTCTTTTTATTTTGCTATTATTAGATTATGTTCTGGAAACTTTTCCATGCATCATGGAGCGAGGCTTCTCTGTGGGTAATCTTGAATTGGTAATCATTTCCATCAGGGGCAGAGAAGTTGTGTTGCTTTTAGCTTCTCTGTTAAGTTTGAGGAGATCTTTTATGTCTCTGTATTGTTTGGTTTTGCAGTACAGGCTTTACTAAAGTAAAATTTCACCTCTGACTATAGAGCTGGATCATTCACTGGAAGGGAAATTAAGGGTTTATAATGGCTGTTAGACAATATGCAGCCCACTGAAGAGACAATAGATTATAAAGCAAAGAAATACCATAAAGTTGTGCAGGTTGGCCTTCAGCTTTTATAGAATATTTACTACTCGTCTGTGAGAATACAGTTCATATACTTGAATCTTTACAATGTCTAAATGATATAGGAAAATGCTCATTTAATCATTTAAAAAGAACAGCAAGATAGAGGATTGTTATCAATTGTTTCTTCAAATTAAACAACAGAATAATCTGACATTTGACATTTAAATCACAATAAATAACAATACTAATAAGCCTTACATGGGTTTTTGAGACTCTCTTCCTGATTAACTTTACAACATGCACACTTCTACATCTGGCAGAGAACTGGAGTGCTGAAAATCTTACTCTGAGGTTACAGACGACCAACATCAGGTAGATGGCTAATCATGACTTGTTTTCAATTCCAATGTAACCATTAATTAAAGTGGGTATCCTTGACCTAGCATTCAGTGCAAGGAAAGCTCTAAAGGAAACTGTAATATACAACCATCCTGAGAAGCCCCTGCCAGGCTCCATTATCACCTTTGTATCTGTTAAGCATGGTAGCTATAGTAACTAGCATATAAGAACGCATACACACATAATCAAAGCCCTAGGCTGATGCGACAGCTCTCAAATGGCTTTGTTCCAAGTCAAAGATTTCCCTGCCTGCTTTTGTGTTGTATTTCACCTCCAAAGCCTCAAGTGACTTGAGGGATGGACAGACTAGGAGGGAAAGAGGGGTCTGGAGACAGTCTGCATTAGGGCCACCTTCCCTTTCAGAGAAAAAAAAAGTAAATGTCCAGTGCAGTTGGGGAGACTCAGTCCCTGCCCCCACCCACCCACCTACCACATCGTGTGTTCTGCTGGGAAGGAAAGAGGCTGGTCTGTGACAGCTGCTGAATTGTTGTGAGCAATGCTTGTCCAGCCCTCCAGCAGCATAGATGGGGTCAGGCCCTGTGTTGCTGGGCCACTAACTCACCATAACCTTGCTTGGGCAGGGGGTCGGTGGGGAGCATTGCTTCCAATTTTAGACTGAGAAAGGACAGATGACTTTTGAAGTGTTGAATTCAAAGCAAAGAAAGAGGAAGGGAGCAGAAGGGGAGAGATAAGCTAAGCTGGAATTAATACTCTGAGCATTTATGAAAAACAAATTGGACCAGTGATTTGTATTTGGATTTAAATACATTTTGGGTTACTTCATCTATTTTTGTCCCCCACTTTGGCAGATGTGGGTAATGTGTTTAAACCTGTTATGGTGAAAAATAAAAGTGGTAAATAGACCCATTCCATTTGGATATTTATATTTTAACATAAAGGGACATTGACAATTGTATACAAGATTGGCCTAGTATGCTAAAAGCACACTTTTCTGGCATTCCATTAATTAAGAAAAACTAAGCTATCTCCCAAACAGGGGAAATTTCAGAACCCCAAATAATCCTTTGGAAGAATAAATATAATATTACATTGCAGGGCACATTAACCTTGGTTGGGATATTTTTACACATATAAAACCTTAACAGAATGACAAACTGATAATTCCCAAGCATTTCTTTAAAGGGAGCTTAATATTTTGGTTGGCAAATGTGCCCGCAGGAAGTATTACATTAGTAATATTTGCTTTATACACAGTTGCTCTTTTTGTTTAGTCAGAATGCATTATGGTGGATCAGATTCACAAACTGAAAAGAGTAGAATACACTTTAGCTTTTATGACTTTGTCAGAAGAATTCTTTTAAAAAGCACACAAATAAAGCCCTATCTTGTGCCTGAAGGAAAGGCTAAATGATTAATGGCCTGAGAAACATGAAGAAAGTCATATATACATTCCATTAATCAGATGGGAGAAAAATATACAATATTACTTTGCTAATGAAAATTATAATTGTGTAATCAGGACTTGTACCTACCCAAATCAGGTTGGGCATGAATACAAAGATACAGGGATAAAAAATAGAAAAAATTATGACCCATAACACAAATGCTACATTTCCTCATGCCCTTGTGTTTAGTCACATCTCTAATACTAAGTGGAGAAATGGCTTGTGAAAAACAGTTCTAGAACTTTCTTGTATAATGTGTCTGAAGTTCTGCATCTGACATTTTAGGCCTGAAAAACTCATTTATCAGTTTAGTTCTGTGGCCAGTGCTCAAGTGAGAAGTGGGCAAGGGGAGGGAACTAGGAGTCCTATTCTGTTTTTAGTGCTAAGCCCAAAAGAAAAACAGCAACAGTTAAAGAGGTACAGCTGTTGGAAGTGCTTTTGTACGTTGGTCAATTGGCAGACAAGTACAATGTGATTTCTTAATGCAAAGGGACAGATACCATGTAATGTAGCCCTTAGCAAAAGAAGGTTATGTCTTATTGATTGCTATAGGAAAGAATTGTGCTCAAAATTACAAAGTTGGCATTTATAAGTCATTATGCCCTGAGAAGTTCAGACATTCAAGGGAGACAGCTAAAGGAGTTGAGTAGGCTTAAGAGGAGCTTCTCCCACCTGTGTACCAAAAATCCCACCCAAACCAACACCCTACCTGTCCTGATGCCCAGAGGTACCCAGAGCATTGAATTGGGTTACCAAAGAGACCTGATTTCAAATATAGATGTGTAATCTGGAGCAAATTACTTCATCTCTCTAAGTCTAAGCTTCTCGTCTATAAACCAGTGGATTGTTTTTGAGAAGTAACTTAAAGTCTACAAAGTGCTTACTTAGCACAGTGCCAGGTACCTGTTAGGCCTCCCATCTCCCTTGTCATTCTCACGCCCCTGCCATTTTCTTCCCTGCTTGAAACCTAAGTAGCAATAGGAAGGTTGCACCTTTGCTTATGGCTACCTTCATTCACTCAACATTTTTATCAGTTGTTGGTCTTCCAATTTTTCCACAATTGAAAAGGAACTATGAAAAAAAGCAGAATAACACAGCTATTATGATAAAAGAAGTAATGCAGATCAAGTGCCTGTTAGAGGTGAGCATTCATATTACACATTCATCCTTTCCACAAATACTTGCTGGATGTGACTGTGCCAGAAGTGGGAGCCAGACTTGTCCCCAATCTATGTGGGCTGGGTATCGGGCTATAGGAAAGTACTGGGGCAGAATGGGACACCAAAGCCACTTCCACAAGAGGGGCAATACTTGAGTTGAATGTTGAAAGAAAAAAGTAAGAGTAGGGGAGAGTGGTGGAAAAGCTAGAAATTGTGAACTACATGGTATTTGGGAAATGTGTGGCCAGTGCCTGCCTAGAAGGAGGTTAGTGGGAAATGAGACTGGAAAATAAAATGAAGGTCTGAGTCAGCCAGTCTCAGCAGGAAAGAGAAGAAGTGATCAAAACAGGGTAAAGAGCACATAATGAAGAGACTGTTCACAGAGGTGTGGGCAGAGTTAAAGGCACACAAAAGGGACAGTGACACTCTCCTGGGACCAACGATACCCAGAAATTATGATTCCTAGGCCTAAGGCTCTGAATGGAGGGGCAAATGATCAGACCTCAGTGAGAGCTATAACTAGAGGAAAGAACCCAATCAATTTGGACTTCAGGTAGAGGAATTTAGTCAATGCCAAACCATGGACGAAGGAAGGCCAGGATTGGAGGTTGGGAATATTGCAACTTCTCTCTCTTCCCACCTTCCAGGGTTCTGTCAGCCAACCCAGAAGGCACAGAGCACAGAACTTGTTGATGTTGTCTGTACAGGTCAGCTTCCAGGGGTGGAGAGCTGGGCTAACGTGAAGAGTGAGTCTGGAGAGGAAGCAGCTCAAAACCAGACCATAAAAGATTTGAGTGCCTTGCCAAGTAGTCTGGACTTTGTCCTATAGACAGGAGGAAATCATAAAAGGGGCTTAAATAGGGAAGTGACTGTAATGTGATGGTTTGAAAGGAGAGAGCCTAAAACTGGTTCTCAAAGTGTGGTTCCCCCCCGAGCAGCAGCATCCGTTCACCTGGCAACTTGTCAGAAATGCCAATTCTCGGGTCCCCTCATAGACCCACTGAATCAGAAATTATGGGAGTAGGGCCCAGCAATCTATATTTTATTTATTTATTTATTTATTTATTTATTTATTTATTTATTTATTTATTGTTTTTAAAGATTTATTTTACTGTTTTTGACAGAGACACAGAGATAGAGAGAAGGGGGAGGGCCCAGAACAGTCTTCATAATTGTATGTCATTGTGGTTTTGTTCCACACAGGTGGGCAGGGGCCGTGCAGGGTGGGAACAGGGCTGGGGGCTTCCCGCATGGAAGGCATGCCCCCTCGAGCCAAGGGCCGAACCAGGGGGCGAGAACTGAACTGGGGGCCTCCCCCATGGGAAGCACACTCCAATTCAGTATATGGGTCCGCATGGGCCAGGATAGGGATTCGATCCTCGGTCCCTGGGGCTGCAAATCGAGATCTTAACCTGATAAGCCATCCTGAATCCCCCCTATGCTTTAACAAATGCCTTCAGGTGATTCTGATGTGTGCTGAAGCTGAAGAACCACTGGCCTAGAAAATGAGCCCTGAAGCTCATGCTCAGCAGGGTCACTGGAAAGTTGCAAAGCACACCTGTTTTAAATAAGAGTGTGGCTTGGCCTTAGCAAGGCTATCACTTAGAACTGTCCAGGTTGGCAGGGCATGTTTCTAGAGAGCTCCATTCAGGCAGATGATTACGGTGCTGCTAACTGAAGCCTTGGAGAGGGCAGAGGAGATACTTTGGGCCCACACTTTTACCTTACTGACTAGGATTTCCAGGAGCAAGCCTGAGCCTATATGGAAGGAAGTGGAATGATCCTATATATCTGGATCATGTAACTCTTCAGTCCCAGAATAAATTGCCATTCCTTGAAAGAGTGCATGCTTTCCGCCTTGGAAAGGAACTGTGTGTGAAAGATTGCTTTGCTCATGAAGGGAACAGACAGATTCTCTTTCAAAAGTAACAATATTTGGAAACAATCTAAATATGGTATTCAAAAATAGGAGATTTGGCTAAATAAGTGATGGTACATCCTCAAATGTAATACTGTATAGCATTATAACTAATGATTCCTAAGAATTTTAATGTCACTTACATTTTTAAAATTACAATTGTATATTCTACATGATACTCTTTAAAAGTTGCATAAACATTATATTACATTGAAATAATCTGGAAGAACATACTTTAAAATATTAATAATTCTTATTTTGAGGTGATAAAATTATATGGTTTTATTTTTTTCTTTTAGTTGTTTTGCATTTTAACTATTTTTATTATAAACATGCATTTTGAGATAAGAAATACAATATTTAAAGGAGAAAGTAGAAAATATAATGGAACTATGTTAAAATTTAAATAGTTGGAATTCAAAAAATATATGCAATAGCTAAATTGCCATAAGCAAAGTATAAAGAGATGTTAAACTGGGAAGATATTTATAAATTATATGACAATAGGTTAATAAAAAACAGAATAATATCCCAATATAAAAGTTGGCTAAAGTTATAAACTGCAATCTACAAAAGAAGAAATATGAATGTATTTAAATATATATGCATATTTATCCTTTCCAGTAATCAAAGAAATTAAAAATTAAAACAAGCTGCACTTTTTGCTTTTCTGATTGGGAAACATTTGTAATGAATAATCCAGAGGTTTGTAAGACTGCAGAAAATAGATATGTTATCATGGTGTTGACAAGAATATATATATAGTTACAAAATTTTTAGATGGAAATTTCAAAATATGTTTTAAAAGCCCTGAAATACAACCTTTGACCAGATAGAATTTTTTTTCTGAGAAAATAATCAGGTTATTGTACATAAGTGTATGTTTAGCTAATAAATATTGAAAAGATGCTTAACCTCACTACTAATATGAGGGACTCAAATTAAAATGTTATTCATTCATAAGACTGGCAAAATTAAAAAATTTTTCCAATGTCAAGTACTGTCAAGGTTCTGAAAATACAGAAGACTATACTTTCAAGGATTATTTCTATAGTTTGTCTTCTAAAAATACAGATTTATATTGCTAGTAGGAAACTAACTTAATATATCCACTTTGGAAGACAAATTTGAAAAAAATACTATGCTTACTTTTGACCCAATGATTCTACTTTTTAGTATCTAACCTAGAGGAAAGAATATACATCCACAAAGATACATACATGTTCACATACTATTTATAATACACAAGAAAAAAAGAGAGAGGAACAGCCTACATTTTCTTATGTAGAGAGCCGAGAAATAAGAGCTAGTAATATAGAGGAATAAATTAGAATTATATATAACTACATGGGAACAGATGTTAAAAACATCGCTGAATGAGAAAAGTAAACTGCAGGATGATATATGCAGAATAATATTATTTATGTAAAAATCACAAGATGTTACTAAATGTTTTTTGATATAAAAATAAATTACAATGTGCACCAAAGTCATCATAGTTATTCTCTCTGCAGAAGAAAGAGGGACCAGATTGGAAGCTGATAGCCAAACAAAATTTTAATTTGAAACAGTTGCATCCTTTTTTTTAAATGAAGAATATTTGTATACTTTAAAAATATTTATATACATGGAAAGGCTGGGAAATAATGCATAGAAACAGTAACTGTACTTAATTCTGAGAAGTGGCAAATGGGTGTTAGTTTCTGCTTTTGACATTTTTATTTATTAAAAAATTGAGATCTTCCCCAAAAGAAATGCATATAGAAATTTTTTACCATAGCATTGTTAAAATGAAGATGAAAGAGGAGAAGAAGGATGGTTTGGGGGAATAAGAAGGGGAGAAAGAAGAACGAATAGAAAATATCTCAAAGTCTACATAGTAAGTATATGAAATTCTAGAAAAGTAAGACTATGGAGACAGTAAAAAGATCAATAGCTGCTAGGGGTTGAGGGAGGGAAAGAGAGATGGAAAAGAGGAACATAGAAGGTCTCTAGGGTAGTGAAACTACTCTGTATGACACTGCAGTAGTGGATACATGTCATTATACTTTTGTTCAAACCTGTAGAATGTACAATGCCAAGTATAAACCCTAAATGTAAAGTGTGGACTTTAGGTGATTATGATGTGTTGGTATAGGTTCATCAATTGTAACAAATAGACCACTCTGGTGAGGGATGTTGACAATGAGGCTATGCATGTGTGGTGAAGAGGGTATATGGGAAATACGTGTACCTTCTTCTCAACTTTTCTATGAACCTAACTGCTCTAAGAAAAAAAAAGTCCATTAAAAAAAAAGTTCCACATGGAAACAACCAAAATGCCCTTCGATAGATGACTGGATAAAGAAGATGTGGTACATTTACACAATGGAATACTACTCAGCGATAAGAAATGATGAAATACAGTCATTCCTGGCAACATGGATGGACCTAGAGACCATCTTATTAAGCGAAATAAGTCAGAATGAAAGAATCAGGAAACATATGACCTCACTTACAGGTGGAATATAAAACTGAAAGTAACAAAGACACAGAGACCTATGGACACACTCAATAGCTTGGTGATTACCTGAGGGAAGGGGAGGAAGGGGGAGGGAGAGAGAGAGGGGAGGTGGGAGAGGGTACCAGCATTATGGACACACTCAATGGTTTGGTGGTTACCTGGAGAGGGGGGAGGAGGAGGGAGGGAGAGATGGGGGGGGAGGTGGGAGTGGGCACCAGATATATGGTGACGGAAGGGGAGCTGATTCTGGGTGGTGGGCACATAATACGATGCATGGGTGAAGTGATGTGGACTTGTACATCTGGAAACTATCTAATTGTTACCAACCAATGTCACCCCATTAAATTTAACAATAAAAAAAATAAAAAAATAAAAATGTTTCAACATAGAGGTTTGATGAAATTATGCTGTACCATAGAAGAAACTATTATTAATAATATGGACAAAGACATTTTAAAACTTACGACAAAGTATAGATTAAAGTAAAAAAACTAAAAAAGGCAAGTGCAAAGAGACTGTATTTTAGTAATTCATTTTGTTAAAAGGGAGCTAATATTTCTGAATGATGGATCTCTTTTATCTGCATTTTCTCACTTACCTAAAGTGAGCCCTACTGATTAGGTAATAAAATTGATAAAAGAAAAAGTGTCTAGCAAGGTTAGGGGAGAAAGTAAGTTAATGGCAAAATTAACCCTATTCAATTTTTATGTAGCTTATATACATCTCTTTTATGACTTTTCTCTAAATAACTGCCCTACAGATCCTAACCCCAAAATGACACTCAGAATATCATGCTGCCAAGAGAAATTTTATGAAGGACCAAAAAGGATTTGAAATGTAATTTCATATGAACATGTAAGTGACTTATTATGTTACCTCCTAATATGGGACAGCTATGAACACAGAGCAATGAGCTTTATATACAAGAATCCAGGTTCCAGTACTCACTAGGATTTCTGAACTGTAGATGGCCAAGCCACCTGACTCAGAATTACCTGGAGTGCTTGTGAAAAATAAAGTTCCTCACAAGGCCTGACCCTGGTCCCAGGATCAGTAACAAACACCCTCAAATCTTCTTATGTAAGCTAAAATGTGAGAGCCTCTGCCACAGACTAACCACCAAATCACTGCAATATTCCAGAAACTTGGATTCTTCATCAAAATGCCAGTCCTAACAGATTGTAGTGAGGATAAGGCACAATAGTGCCCTTGATCTTGCTTTGAAAAGTCCCAACACCAAAGAAGTGGAAGTTAGTGTTATCAGTTACTGTCCCTTGAGGCAGAGCCTTGGCATTTCAAAGAGGACCAGAGACAGAAGGAAATGCTTCCAGAGTGAATTATCTTAAGGTAGTCCCAGATTGTAGAGAATATGAGTCAGGGAATTCCTCTCAGTCCAAACCACAGAGGAGACTGCAAGAAGCCCAGGCCAGGCCTATCATATAGGTGATGAGTTTCAAAGGAGATAAGACAAATTCCCTAGGACAGGGCTAGGCAAAATGTCAATTGCGGTCCACCTGTGGACCGCCAAGCAATCTTGGGATAAACACGTGAATAGTAAGATAAATCGTTAGTGGACCATGGCACTTGGAGAAGTAGTCCTTGCCCTGGAAAAGTCTGCCAGGCCTGCCCTAGGATGTAAGGAATGCTCCTGACGCATCACAAAGGAAGTCTGCATTTGACAAATGACCCTCTTCCCTTCCTAAGTACCTCGGGAAATTAACCAGCATTTCTAAACTGATCCTTAGGAAACTTTAAATATGAGTTGTCCTATTCCTTCCCTGTCTCCAACCCACTTCTGACAATAGGAGGTGGAGCTGGAACAAGAAAGCCAAGTGTTTCCTCCTCAGTAAATGTGAGCTGCAGTACACATGAAGCGGCCTCTGGAGTGGAATATTCTAGACCTGTACTGGCCACTACAGGGCCACTAGCCACCTGTAATTACGGAGCACTTGAAATGTGGCTAATCTGAATTGAGGTGTGCTATAAGTATAAAATACACACTGATTTTGAAGACAATGTGAAAACAAGAATGTAACTATTTAGTTAGTAATTTTTGATGACATATTGAAAAGACAATTTTAATATATTTGGCCAAATAAACTATATTATTAAAATTGACTTCACCTGTTTCTTTGTACTTTTTTTCTAGAACATCTTAAAGTACATAAGTGGCTTGAAATATATTTCTATTGGACAGCAGCACTCTAGAATGAAGAGGGAAGCAGGTGCTGCCTAGCAAAAAAAATATGACAAGGAGTTAATCTATTGTCTTTCAACCTATCCCAAGCAGAAGCACAGAAATGCCTCTCTTACCTTTACTCAAATCAATGAGATATTTCCTCTTTCTCTGGTGAAGTTCCTTATGGTGAAATGAGAGATGCACTCTTGTTTTTATTTTTTGATCTCCTGGTTCCTCAAGGGCAGGGACCACACTATGTTCTGTGTTTTGCATGGCTCCTCACCCACTATGAATGCAAGATAAAGATTCGACCCTCAGTGATCACCATCCCTACCAGCTCCCTTCTACCGTTCACAGCTAATGGTTGTTCATTAGTGTTTGGGTATATAGATGAAGAACTATAGCAAATTGATGAGCATTTATGAGTAAAGGCTGATTGAAAGAGAATAATAGAGAGTTCTGGTCAACTCTGAGCAGTAGATCCAAAGGCATTTCAAGCACCAGGAGACATGAAAAAAAGAAACAACAAGATTAGAATTGGAAATAGAATATATTTAGTAATCATAGCAGGAAGACCTTGATCCGAGAAGAAAATAGCTGGACAAAAGAAATTTCAGATATGAGTTTAGATTTTAGAGCTAAGGCATGTCTCCTAAACTGGGACAAAGCTAGAATCAGTTGTGGCTCTTTGTGTGTTTAATTACACATTGAGTTCTTTTTACAAAACTGTAAATAGTTGTGCATGCATGCATCCATCTGCAACCTATTCTAGTGTGCACACAAATGCACAGTTGCTCCACACATTTCACCTCACACCATCTCCCTTCCATGGCTGGAATCCACAGTTCTGATAAAACATCTCTGGGAAATGTGGACCTTTTTAAGAATGAATCTGAAAAACACTAGAAGGGGATTGCAATGTTTAATTTTCAAACATTTGTTATTCTGGGGCTGCTTGTACCAGTGGGCAATGACCAAAACAAGGATTAACTAAAATCCAACTTTGGCCAGATCTGGAAAATCTGTGGGTCTGAGGGAAGAGTTTGTGAAAAGCACAGGCACATTTTAAAGGATTAAGCAACTTGCTCTGTGTGCTTCTGTGGGACCT
>PVKE010003825.1:0-69124 GCA_004027555.1 Craseonycteris thonglongyai
AAAAAAAAAAAAAAAGAAAGAAAGAAAAAAAGATTTTTGAGTTGGATCAATACCAGGTGAAGAAAAGATCATGGCTAGGAGAAGGGAGTATTCAAGTAAAGTGTAGGTAAAAGTAATTGAAGGCATATATATATATATGGCAGAGATTCATTTTTATTACAATCTATCATGAAAAATAAAACAAGGTGAAATCTCTGTGAGGAGGGAGCAGCCAGGGCTGGGGTGGCAGAAGATATGCTTAATGATGATTAATCATGAGACATTTTCCCCTTAGGAAAGAGTGTTTGCTTGCTTATTTATTTTGTGCCTGCTTATTTAAATAGAGGGAGCAGACAGTCTGGGTTTTTCCATTTCTAATGTCAAATAAATCCCTAGGAACTGGAGAAAAAGCAACATCGATGTGATTGATGCTCTAAATAATGAATTCTCCATCAGTGCCATGAAATTGCAAATGAGTTGTGAGATGCTCATGATTATTTCTTTAATGAAAATGTGACATTAAGCTATTCTAGCAACAGAATAAACTTCTGTTTGCTGATACACTGAGGCTTTCATTAACCTTTCACACATGCCCTGGGATCTGTTTTCTGTTTATAAAAGCTTTACATTCAAATCCCTCATAAATGTTATAAAAGTATAAATGGACTCGTAGAGTTTTCCTTTTCAGCACACGAGAGAAGAGCGCAAGAGGCACCTTCTAGTCCTACAAGCACCAACGACACGAAAACCAAAGTTGAAGACTGGGACAGGTTGAAATTTTGAATGACAGTTGTCATGGAGAGTATATGATCCCTATAAAGTTTCCTCAGTGAAATGCTGTTATCTAATTAGCTCAGATGTTAGCCTTTATGTTTTATATTATTTCTTGTTTGTTGTTTTGAGAACAAAGTTGACAGAAATATAGAAAACAGGTAAGACACATTGAAAAAAATTTATGAAGGTTAAGAGAAGTCCACAAGGCTGATCTGTGTGGTTTATAAAACTCAAGTTCTCATTTTTAAGTGATTTGTGAGGCAGGCATATCAGGTTGCAGGCTGTGCCCTGTAAATTGTCCATCTTGAGCATTCCAGAGTACTTATGGTGCAGTTTTATTTTTCATGGTTGCATGTTAAATGACTGCATAGGCATAGCTATAGCAGATCCACCCGAGCACGGCTCATCTCAGCTGCTGAGGCACTGATACAGCCCAGGTGCTATGAAGCATGCAGGTCTCAGGCTTACCCTTAAAGGGCTGTACTGTCGATGGTTATTGTTTTCTTCTGCCTGGTTTCATGATATACATTGTCCATGATGTCGCTGTCACAAAGGTAATTGTGCTGGTCTGGATCAAGGGGTTTGGTCAAACACCGTGGTTAGAAGAAACCCTGGAAAGCCACTGAAATCTTACTTGACAGAGCAGGGCTGAGTGATGTGCACCAAGCAGGATTGCTCAGCTGACTCATGGGCCACTGGGTGGGAGCCAAGTGCAAATCTCTGCAAGCTAGAACGTTCCTCCTCTCCGGTATCCTGGAGTCCAGAACCTTTTCAGATGGATTCGTACTTCTGATGGCCATTCCAATAGTGCCTGAAGCTGGCTCTTTTTCTCACTGCACTACAGACCACTGTTCCATGTCAAGGCTTGAGCTTTTCAAGGGGGAGGGAGAGGAGAAGGAGAGAGGAGGCACCAAATATACGGTGATGGAAAGAGAACTGACTCTGGGTGGTGAGCACATAACACATTATATAGATGATGTCATGTAGAATTGTACACCTGGAGCCTATTCAATCTTTCCAACCAATGTCACCCCCCAAAATTTAACAATTAAAAAATAAAAGCATAAAGTTCTTCTCTTAATGACACAGATTGTCTAACCTTGATTGCCTGATCTCTTTCTGGTCCAGTCCTTATAAAATATGTGGAAATCATAATTATGATTTCTCATCATAATTTTCAGATGTTTCAGTCCACCTGCTTGAGATATATATAAAATTTTTCCTTTGAAGAAGAGCATTAGGGAACTGTCTGCCTCAATCCTTATTGAAGTCCCTCGCTGAAGTGCTTTAGCTGAGTTACTTTTCAGAACTTGAACTGCTCTTTGCTTGCAATGCAGATTTTCATCAGCAACAGCTACACGTCCTTTGCTACTGATTTTACTCTGGGACGCTCTCGGGTCTCAGCACCAGGAAAAATCCTGCTACTCCTGCATAGTTGGCTGGTTTTCTTCTTAGTGTCGTGATAATATGTCCTTCATCTTGTAACATGAACATGTTTTTCCCCTTTTGCTTTAGCCATTAGAAAGTTAGAGTCAATTTGGGGCGTAGCTCTAAGAAGTCTAATGCTAATTTTACCTTTAGCTTTATGATGACCTTCCCATTCATTTTACCCAGTGTACACCATCTCCTTCAAGAATTTTGTATCATTTTGTGATTGATGTATTAAGAATTACACAAAATCTCTTTCACTTTGAAGAAATCAAGATACACAATCTCAAGTGTTTGGAAGTAAGATAGTGTAATAAAAATATAGCTCTTGATGTTCAAAGAAAATGACAATAATGAGGGAGCCCATGAGTGGAACAGGCTCAGTTCAAAGTACATGTACAGTGCAAAGAATGGCTGCCACACAGCTTTGTGTTATTTCTGTCAAAAAGACTTGGCTACATTCAATGTTCCTTGGAATGTTCTATAGGATGTTATCTCTTAAAGGAGTCTGTGTTTATGTATAATATTTGGAACACTCGAGGAATATGAGGCTGTCTGAAAAAGATCCAGTCATCAATGTCTCTATTTTTCATATTCCATGGCCAGATACTTTCGGACAGCTCTCATATACTTAAATTTTCTTAACCTAAATTGCAGGATTTTTAGAAGTTCTTAACTCATATTCACTGTGAATCTTCAGGAGGCAGACTACATAATGTAGAGTTTCTAAATTTATTTGACTATTTCTTTTTCCTGGAGCACATCCAAGAGCTAATCTTTTCTGAGAAATACTAGGGTAAAATAATGTCATTATACTTGTTATTATTAGAAAGGTTGTTCTGTTTTATCTTTAAAAGTGTAGGGCAAAGACTTAGGTATTTATTGTTAGTAATCCTAATTTTTTCTTTTAAAATTTAAAGTGGCAGTGGACTAAAAACCAAAGTAATAAAACACTTCATAAGCCAAGTATGGTGGATTTATTTAGTGGAGTCTTTTATAGTTAGGTTATTTCTTCTTAATTTAATGTTTAAGGTTCTTAACTATAAGATAATGTGACAGTGTGGTGGAATCCTTGGCGACATGCTGACTTGACATAATTACACTTCAGGAAGGCATAACAGTGAAGTGGTAGGAGTCTGGAATAAGACATAGTTTCAATGTATAGCTCTATTACTTATTAGATTATGTGGCTTACTAGATCTGTGACCTTGGAAAAGTTACTTGAATTCTACAAGGCTTTGGTTTCCTTGTCTATAACACAGACGTGTTGTGAGGATTAGTGTGTGTGTGTGTAGAGTGCTTAGCATAGTGATTTTCATGTAGTAAGTACTTAATAGATTGTGACTGTTATTTTTTGTTTATTCAGCAAACATTCATTGAGCAACTGCTAGGTAATGGGTACTGTATGATGTATGTGGCTCTAAATATGAATGAGTCATAGTCCCTGCCCTTGAAAATCAGTCAAGTAGACAAATAGCAGTTACATAAAGTGTAAATTGAAGTGTTTATGGTTTCATGATAAGTATAAATACAGAGAGAGTGAAGTCATAGAAGAGAGTGTTGTCAGTTGGGGACGAGGTGGGAAGGTGTCTTACCTGAGGATCTGTAGTGGATGTTACATTAGAAATGAGTTCTAACAAGAAGGATTCCATGATGACTTACGAGAATGAACAAAAGAGGCAGAGTAAATTCAGGAAGCTGCAGGTAGCTCAAAATAGCTGTGCATGGCACACGCAGGCGCTGGTGTGATGACATACAAGGTGGCCAGAGTCAGCAAAGGTGGCTAGGTCATGAGGGTCTTACATCCCCAAATGAAGTGTTTGCAAGTTATGCTGTAAGCTGCGGGCAGGCACTGAGGTATTCGAGCAGTGGAGTAAATACTGATTTGTTTTACCCGTGCTACCCCAAGTGTGGTCTGTGTATTTGCTGCATTAGCATCAGGTGGGAGCTTTATTAGACATGTACATTTCCAGGCCCCACCCAGCGCTGCTGAATCAGACTCAGCAATTCATGTTTTGGCAAGCTCTCTAGGTGGTTTTCTTGTAACATTAAAGTTGGAAGCACTCTTTTAGATAGGTCATTCTATGTGCTTTATAGAGGCTAGACTGGGCCTTCTCCAGTGAGAAGCAGGCAGATTAATGAGCGAAGAACCGTCTTCCAGGTGAGGAATGATGGCAGGGTCTGAACTATGAATAAATCACACGTGGAGAAAAAAAAAAAAGGGAAGAGATATGCTATAGAAATGTTAATAAAGTTTATTTTGTTTCTGCTTGGACTCCCTGTGAGGAAAGGAATGATTCAGGGACAATGCCTAGGTTTCTTGCTTTATTACTTGGCTGATGTTATGCACTGAGATAGGGGATATAGGAAGAAGATAAGGTTTTTTGTTTTGTTCTGTTTTGTTGCTTGGCAGTGAGAACAGTCTATGCACCAGTCAAGCTAAACCACTTGAGGTTCTCTGACCACACACTCTATCTTAACTCCAAGGCTTGGTATATGCTGTTCCTTCATGAAGAACATTCCCTGCCTCGTTCCCTTGCTCAGCTCTCTGAATCTAGCAAACTCCTGTAGATCACTCAAGCCCCATCTCCAAAGTAATCTTCTTCCCAGACAAGTGCTGCTTCTAAATGCTTTCTTAGGGTTACTACACTAAGTAAGATGGGCTTTGCTTTTCTGTTTCCCTTGTGCTTAGGACCTGACAGTGAGGTCTGTGTCTGGTTCAACATTTTGCCCCAGTTGCTGGCAGGATACCAGGTGCTCAACAACTAATTTTTGATAAGTTATGAAAGAATGGTTAGAAGAAGGGGAGTAATCAAAGGAGGACTAAGAAAGCATCACATCAGAAGTAGAAGGTATCCGAGGAGGAAGTGATGTCATGGAAACCAATGGAGAAAATTTTAGAGGGGAGTGATCAGGAGTGTCAAAAGCTTCCAAGCAATTCAGTGTACGATGAAGACTGAAAATGTCCTTAGGATTTGATCAGCATGCTGGGTCCTTTGCCAGGATGGTTTCAGGGAATGCAGTCTCCATAGAATCAGATTGCAGCAGGCAGGGAAAAGAGTAAAGCCTGAAACTATGAGGAAGTGGTCCATAATGGAAAGGGTAAGGAAAAGAGACATAGGGTCAAAGGAAGGCTCTTTGAAATGAGAGACAATTTAATATATATGAGCTACTGAAGAGGGGACCATTATAATGAGGAATCTACAATGAAGAAGGAGGAGAAAGAATGAGAGCCAACAAGATTCCAGCTTAGAGGAAGGGGTCAAACTTCATGAAGAAGGACGAATCTTCGATCGGACGAGGGCCTGAAAAGGGATGGACATGAGTGTGGACATAGGTAAGTTTATAGGAATGGGGAAGGGCATTATGAGAGTTTAGGATTGATAGCTTAATTTTCTCACTGAAATGGGGGACAACTAGAAGCTCCTATTTAGGAGCTCGTGTGTGTGTGTGTGTGTGTGTGTGTGTGTGTGTGTGTGTGTAGGGGGTGGTCTGGACAGGCCTGGGGATGTGCTCATGGAGACGAATGTAGGTTCCAAGTCATGTAAGATCTGACAGAGTGAGCTGACCAGAAACACATTATTTTTTCCCCCTTAGAACAGGCAGTTCTATCATTTTAAGGTTAGTGTATCTTATGAATTTTAAGAGTTTATTGATTTAGATGAGAACTTTTCATTGAGTATAGAGGGGGTGTTGTAAGGTCATTATTGATTTATGATATTATGCTTGAGAGGTTGCCACTGAGGAAATAATCTTTTGAAAGGGCTATCCTACTGTAAATCAAAGAATGTTATTTGACTCACTATATATATATATATATATATATATATATATATATATATATATATATATGATGTAAAAGACCCAAACTTTTAATAACAGTGTGATCCATTTGAACCTTCCACATAACAAAAGGAAGAAGGAAGAATCCAGCCATGTTATTACTTTGGTTAAGTTTGTCATACCCTTAGTTAAATGTATGAGTAAACCATGCTGTGCTACCCTGAAAAAGCTATTAATCAGTATAGAAGTATAAATGTATGTACCTTAAAATCATGGTTTTATGTCCCAGTTGGTTCTGTAATAATAAATAATAATATTTATTGAGTTCTTACATAGCACCATATATTATGCTACAAATTTTCCTAATATAATCTCACTTAAATGTCATAATAATTCCAGAAGGCAGGAAATTGTTGTCATAGTTTATAGATGAAGAAACAGAGGCTTAAAAATAAGTACCTTGCTTCTCTCTTAGCTTGCCATTCATTCAAAGGAGAATGTGTATAGTTCAGAGGGCCTGATATTTAGCTGGTTTAGAGTTCTGTTTTTAAACTGTAATTTTATGACTTCTCTAATTTTTTTTTTAATGATTTATTTTTACTATTTCTGGCAGAGACAGACAGAGACAGAGAGAAGGGGGGAGGGCCCAGAGCAGTCTCCATAGTTGTACATCATCAGTTTTCGATATGGTTTTGTTCCACATAGGTGGGCGGGGACAGCACAGGGCAGGAACTAGGTTGGGGGCCTCCTGCATGGAAGGCATGTCCCCTCAAGCCAGGGGCCAAATCAGGGGTGAGAACTGAACTGAGGGCCTCCTGCATGGGAAGCACACCCCAGTTAAGCATATGGGTCCACATGGGATGGGGCTGGGATTCAATCCTCAGTCGCTGGGGCTGCAAAGCAAGCGTTCAACGCACTGAACCATCCCGGCCTCCCCAACTTTTCTAATTTTATGATTTTACAACACTGAATAACTTAGGTAGGGAAGTTTAAAAGTCCCGGCTAGCCTGGATGAGCCCCTGAACTCAACGATGGACATATACATGGCACATATGCTGTCCCTTCCCCCCCTGTGTCCATTGCAGACATTGATCATCAATCATAGCACACTTTTCTTGAGGCCCAGACTTGGTCTTAGAAACCCCCGTGAGATAGTGATCCAGTCAACCACTACTAATTGATTTATCATCCAGAACCTGATATACTCAGTTATTTTGTGAATCACATCTGGTGGGCAGCGGTGTCAGTTCAGGTCCTCTGAGAAGCAGCCAATGTGGGATGAGACCTACAAGGGCTTCGTTAAGGGAAATGCTTGTGAAGATACAGGGGAATTGGGGAGGGGAGCTGTTGTAGGCAGGGAGGGTCTTCAGACCACTATGCAGGTTTGACACCTATGAAAGGACAAAAGGAAGGAAGGATGGGGTAGGTGAGACCGCGGACTATAGCACAGTTGAGAATGTCAGCCAGGATGATAGGTTTCCAGAGTAAAAGTGTCTCTTAGAAGAATCCCCCATTGGGCAGGAATGGGCTGGCTCTCATTCCTGGCCCCATTAGCATGCTCAGTCGCTGATTGTGAGCAGCCTCGGGCAAGCATGGTCTTGAGCTGGAAGCCACAAGTCAACTAAAGTTTTGATGAGGATTTGAGCGCACACTTCCATGACAGTCATGCCAAGTGTCCCTGGGCATGTCTTATCTGATTCCTATGGATCACCTAGAAACCATGTGCTACCAATGCTGGCAATTCCCAAAGCCACTGAATTTTCTTGACAGCAAGAAGATTAGAACTCCATTTCTCTTTTCTAGAGTGTGGCTCATCTTCCTGAGATTTTAGGAGTTGTATGTGGAAAAAGTGCCTGGGTGTTTGTGAAGCCCCTGGTCTCTCTCTCACCACTGAATACTGAGGAAGAAGAGGAAATGGCAGCCACTTTTTTTTTTCTTTTGTCAACTGATCCCTTGTCTTATCACTGCATATGGTTGGAAATTATGTTTCACTTTCACTTAGCAAAAGCCATCCTCTTTGTTACAAGGATTGTAAAATAATAACATGATTTATAAAGTACTGTGAAACAGTATCTACAGGGAATATATTTAATATCTTCAAATATTCCCTGAAATTACAAATATAGAAATGTTTATGTAGCTCACTGGCTTCCTCCCAAATTGTACTTTCACTGAAAGACATATGCATTTATCTTTCTCATGTGATGGACATTTTTTTTTCTTAACAAAGAAACAAAGATTCTGCCACTTCAGGGGTTACTAACAATAAGTTAGCAGCTCAGCAAGCAGCATGGCTGGTGACTAAATTTATTCATCAGCTCAGTGACTTGTCCCTGCACACTACTCTCGGAGCATGTGGGACTGAAGGTGTACTTCTGTGAAATGACACATCACCACATGTTGTAGCAATGAGATCATTCATAGTCATTACCTACCACATATTGATTGTCTGTTGCCCAAGCACTGCATCTGAAATACATTAATATCAGATATTTGTAACAACCCTGTGAAGTAGATGGTACTACCCATTTTAGAGAGACAGAAGAAAAAAAAAAAAGATCAGAGAAACTAATGAGGTTACCAAAGTCAACCAGTGAGTGACACAATGAAGATTTCAAGCTACACACCCTTTTGCTCCAAATCCCAAGCTCTTAATTATCATTTGGAGTTGCTCACAATGGGTCAGAAACTATAGGTCAAATCAATTTGCACCAGGGGTCTGCTGCATTTAATTCTATGATCCCCTCCCCCCTAATTTGATCAGATTTGCCTTCAGGGCGAGATGCAAATATCATTAAATGCCTGTAGTACACATATAGTTAGTTAGTAAGGCAGCTCTTACCTTAATATATTGATCATGCCTCACACCTTAAGGCTAGCTTCAGAAAAAAGGAGCTTTGTATAGGGGTTTTCTAATATATGTTAAACATAGAGAAAAATTCTTCTGTTTCTTTCTTCTCCAAGTTACAAGGATAGTGTTATAAGCTGTAGGTGAGCAGAAGCCATGTGCACCTTATCCCTGGTTCCTAGGACTGCCTGGATTATAAAGGAAGCCCTGTATAGACACTGCATGAAGGATTACTGGCATATTTAGGTCACAGACAGGAAAAGAATATAGTAAGTTCACTTAAATGAAGATGGAAACTGTCTAGAATGCTGTGTGCCCCAAGTCTGGTCAGTAGCCTTCTCTTCCTTGAGGGTGAGGATGGTTCCTGTGGACTTGGTTTCCCTAAAAAACACCAAAAGGGGCAGCCATTGTGAAGAGAAAAGGACAAGGAACTTCTGACCACCATTTCTTTTAAATGCCGTATTACAAGTCCTGGGGAAGTCTGTGCAGAAGATCTAAACAGGCAGGTGTTTGGATAACAGCCCTCGGGGCCGGCTGGGAGAGGGCAGCTGGTCATCAGAGGAGCTGGAAACATATCTAAACGATGAGCCATTGAACCAAGAGAAGGCGCAGGAAAGCACCCAGTGTGGGCGAGGCTCTGGGAGACCATGAGTGATGGAGATGAACAAGGACTCAAGGAGAGTCTCTGAGGAGACGCGAGTGTCTAATAGAAGGTCTCTGATCAGCAGAGGCAGATATGCAGCTAGGACATCAGGTGTCGCTTCAGGTGTTGGCTGGTTAGTAGACATGCGCAGCATTCAAGAGGTGGAGATTCACTTCCCTAATCCAGCGCATGCGTGGATGACATTGAGCACCTTCAGCAAATGAAGCGGTAAGCTTAGGCACCTAAATTACAATGCAAGTTCCTCTAGGTTGAAGGCAGGGGATGAAAAACTCCCCAAATGTAGACAAATGTAAGTAATGCCATGTAATTAATGACCTTATGGGGAAGGAATACAAAATATATGTCTTGCATTTAGACTGGATTAATGAGGGAGAAATGCAAAATATTGCTATAGTCTCCTCACTGTCCACCCCACCGCTCTCCTCTGACCCCACTTGTATTTCCAAGCAGACAGTATACCATCAAGGACAACAGCTTACTCAGCTTGGCACTTGCTATACGTAGACACTGCTCCAAGGGCTTTTACATAAATGAACTTGTCTTCACTGTAGCTCTCTAAGATGACACTTTTATTTGTTTTATTTTCTTAAAGATTTATTTTTAGTTTTTGAGAGAGAAAGAGAGAGAGAGAGAGTCAGAGGGAGAGACAGAGAAAAGGGGGAGGACCCAGAGCAGTCTCCATAATTGCATGTCACTAGTTTTCTATATAGTTTCATCCCACAGGTGGGTGCAGGGCTGTACAGGGCAGGAACTGGGCTGGGGGCTCAGGGCAAGCCCTAGTGAGAACCCAACTGGGGGCACGCCCTTGTTCAGCATATGGGTCTGCATGGGCCAGGGCTGGGATTTGATCCTCAGACCCTGGGGCTACAAATGAGCACTCAACCTGCTGAGCTGTCCTGGCATCCCTGACACTTTTATTATTCCTATTTTACAGATGAGGAAACTGAGTTACAGAGAGAGAATTGATAAAAGGAAAAAAGAGCACCTAGTACGCTATAGGGTAAGAAAGCATAGTCCCACTATTGTTAAAAAGAAGCTGTTGGTGACAATAACCCAGAGCTGGAGATGAAAGGTAAAAAGCGCAGACAGGAGAAATGGGCAAGAAACGAATAGAACATTCTTTAAGGGGAGTGGGGAGACTAATCTTAAAAGAAGGTAAGAAATAGGCCTAAATTCTATAAAATTGACCAGTATGTACTTGTTAATGGGACTTTAGAAGTGGAACGCAATCTCTAAGTCTGGAAAATAAAGCATGTTTGGTCTCTATCCTCAAGTCAGCCTAATGATTACAAACCCTGAAAAAGCCCTGAGAAAAAAGGAGCGAGGGAGAGGCGACCGCAGATGAGGAGGCACAGGGGGACACAGAACAGTGCTGTTGAATGTGCAATGTTGGCCATCTGTCAGGGTCCATAAACCCTCAGGGCTTTGGCTCCCAAAGCTGAAAACTCTCCTGTCTTCTGCGGGGTCCTCGGAGAGAAATTAACCAGGCTCCCATTCCCCTGGCACAGCAGTCTGTTGTCACACATATGTTCAAACGGAGACACTGTCTTCCCATGAGAGAGAAGCTATTTTTCACTTATGCACATGTAAGTGGTGTCAGCCAGTCAACCGGTGGAGGTCCACGGCCATTCTTGTCGCTGTCCTTACTCAACCATGCCCCTGCCCGTCTCCCCCTGCTTCCGTAGATGCCTTTGTAGCAGGCGTCCAAACTCCGGGTCTCATCGGCTGAGAGAGTCAATGTGCAAAGGCTGTTTCTGCCTCACAATTCTCAACTGTCACAGCAAGAGACTCTGTTCTGAGAACGAGACCAGAGAAAATACAAAAACATTTTCAAACAGGCAAAGATATATGAAAAAAACTGTTTTGAAGGGAGGTGTGGGACAATTCAGTGTTAGCATCTGAGCTGGGCCAGAGAGATGCAGAGAATGTATTTGATGGTCTGTGGCTCAGAAGTCCAAATGTAGGGACTCCATTGCTTTCAGTATCCTTGTTGAGACTGAAAGCTAGAAAGTAAAGCATGAGTACTCCAAACTTTATCAAGTTGGAGTCCTCAATATACAAATTTATATTAAAATCTCTCTCATTTTATATGTAGCTTGTTGGTGCTTATTTGAAGTCTTCCACTAACAAATATGGAGGGGGTTAGCTTTTCTTCAGATTTCCTGTCTGCTCTGGTGTGACTTTTGGGGTGCCCACTTCCTGGACACTTTGCCCCTCATCTACTCGGCAGAAGAAAATTCCCTCCATGGCTATTTTTGTGTATCTCAAAAGTTACTGTCTGTGAAGAGTCACTTGATCTCCTAAACCATGGTGTTGAGGGTTTGAGATGGTGGATTCAGTAAACATCCTGAGAGGGGAGAAGGGCAGGAATACTTTTCCCAGTTGGAAATCATAGCAAACTAGAGCAGGAAGAAGATTGTGTGTGTTTGCTTGCCCTCGTGTGTTTTTCAGGATTAACTGATTATGGACCTCTGTTTAGGCTTCCTTGTTTTCTCAGTGTGCTGCTTCCTACCGGGCTATCTATGTTGTTTAGTCCAACATTGGCTGTATGTTGTCATTATGTGGGCAGCTTTAAAGCATCCTATGGGAGAATCAGATTCAATTGGTCTGGGTGTGACCTGTGCATAAGGTCTTTTAAAAGCTCTCCAGATGATTCTAATTTGCAGACAGGGCTAAGAACTAAAGGTGTAGAGTTACATCCTAATAAGAAGCCTAAGGATCTCTCAAGCCACTGGGTCAGATGAAAGGGCATGTAATAGTGACACCATTAGTTAGAAGAGGAAAAGACAGTGAAAATAAATATTGAAATACAGGTCTTTCTGTTTACAGAACAGCAGCACCCACAGCTGTGAGTTGGTTGGGGAGGCCATAGAAAACACTTGATCTCTTTCAAGTTTTATTCTTAATCTATTTGCATCTAGGTCTGTTAGGGTCCCCATCTCTTAAACGCTGAGAGATGCTCAGGAAGCTGGAGGCCAAAAGCACAGCTTTATTTGCAATGTGTCTACTGGTTCTCCATTGAGTTCAAGTAGCAGAATAATCTCTACAAACAAAATCCACTGCTTTCAGTGCATATCAAGATAGACACCCAACCAGTTGTTCAGATCTGTCACCCCTGATCTCTGGATGAATCGACTTTCAAACCTGAAAATTATGCTGTTCGGGGTTGGAAAAGAGAATACCAGTCAGATTCGTGTGGTCTTACCACATCTGGGGCACCCAGGCAACTTTAAAGACATGACTTGATTTTGGTCAGGGGATCCCTTTCCTTATTCTGTCAAATACTGTCAATGATAGCGCTCTACCTTCACAGAGCGCTTCTGTGTACCGAGGACATTACGTGGATTATCCCATTTTTATCTTCACATTCTCTACAGGAAGCAGATACTGTTTTCCTCATTTTGCAGGTGAGGAAATTGAGACTTAATATGGCCTTATGATGTCATCATTTTCTTGTGGGCTAGTACATGATAGAGCAAGGATTTAAACCTACATCTGTGACTTCAGAATCCACTGAGTTGTTGCCCTTGATTTATAGACTTCCGGGATAAAACAATTGGATTTTCTTGTTTTTCAGTCCCTTGGTTGAAACTGAACCCTAGTAATTGTAATGATAAGGAGTAATTTTCTTTTTTGTTATTGATTTGTTTAAAAATGAGTCTTAAGTGTTTGCCAGTGCATCCGTGGATTTCAAATAATAGATGACTTTATGACTAGTGATTGAGACATTTCTTTATACAATCTGATTCATCACAAGAAGGAAAGGACAAACAATAAAACCAAATGAAGAGCTGCTGAATATGCTCCCGCGCTGACTCATGCTGTCAGGGCTGCTATTTTGTCAACACTGAAAATTGGATTTTATACTCTTATACTGTTTCTTTTCTGTTTTAGCTATTGGTTGTTGTAGCATTTTGCTCAATCTGCCAGAGATACTTGAAAATCTTCCCAAAGCTATCATTAGCTAGTAATGAAACAGGTCCAGCCAGGATTTTCCCGCCTACCTATACATGGCTACGTGGATGAAGACGTGAGAGTGCTTGCTCTGCATTGCTACAGAGTAATAAGCAGAGAGGGCAGCAAATGTCGGTTTGGTTAACCTGCGTTTGAATGTGCGTATGTATAGGGATCCCGTGTACATGACTTTTACTGATTTCTGTCCTACCCCTTTAGTGTGGTGTCAGCCTCTGAGAGGCTCTCTAGTGTATACTGAGTCAATGGCTTGAGCATAGCTACCGTCTGAGCTGGCCCTCCTCTTCTGAGGGCCTAGATCAAGCTTTATCCAACCTGTGGCCTGTGGGCCACATGTGGCCCAGGACATCTTTGAATGTGGCCCGACACAAATTCCTAAATTGTCTTAAAATATGAGATTTTTTTATGGTTATTTTTTTAGCTCATAAGCTATTGTTAGTGTTAGTGTATTTTATATACAACCCAAGACAATTCTTTTTCTTCCCAGGGGGACAGGGAAGCCAAAAGATTGGACACCCTGGGCCTAGTGGGAACAGCTATTCTCTGACAAGGGTGTTCTAGCTGCTCCATAGAAGGTCAGGGGCTCTTCACTGGAACTCATGATGTCACTGGGTGAAGGCCGTCCATGCAGATTTATGGAATCTCCAAAACCTCTAAATTCTATTGCAACTTCTCAGAGTCTTCTGAGGCCACAGAGCCCAGAATAAGTAAATCTCAAGGATTGGTTTAATTTCCTTTTAGTGCTTTTATGAGGCCAAGATTGGATTTTTTTTTTAAGATTTATTTTTATTGTTTTTTTGACAGAGAGAGAGAGAGAGAGATACAGAGAGAGAGAGAAGGGAGAGGGCCCAGAACAGTCTCCATAGTTGTACATCATTGGTTTTTCCACATAATTTCATTCCACAGGTGGGCACGGGGTTGCACAGGGCAGGAACTGGGCTGGGGTCTCACCCCGGTGAGAACTGAACTGGGGGCACACCCCAGTTCAGCATATGGGTCTGCATGGACCGGGGCCGGGATTTGATCCTCGGTCCCCGGGGCTGCAAGATCGGATTTTTTACCTGTCCAAATAAAGCATGTAGCAACGTGGTTTTTATGCTGTGAGCTCCTCTATCCTCTGGACTCAAGGACAGAATAGAGTTGAGAAGGTGATGGGAAGAGGTGATGTTCTTCCTTGTTCACTGGCAGAATAGACCGGGCATCGCTGTCCTTGAACTATGGGAAAGAGGCACGTGAAAGAATGCTGAAGATGTGCTTTGATGGGGAGATCAGGTGTTGTTTCCTTCTGATTATAAAATATATTATAATGTATATAATTGTATACATATAATGATATGTGTTTATACTATAATATAAATTTTAATTAAAATGAAATTTGGAAATAATGCAAAGACACATATAAAACCTGGGGAGAGGCTAGAATGGTTAGAAAGACACTGAGGGGGAAGCTAGGATGGCTTAGTGGGCTGAGTGCTTGCTTTGCAGCCCTGGGGACCTAGGATCAAATTCTGGCCCTGGCCCATGTGGATCCATATGCTAAACTGGGGTGTGCTTCCCATGTGGGAGGCCCCAGTTTGGTTCTCACCCCTAGCTTGAGGGAGCGTGCCTCCCATGCAGGAGGCTCCCAGCCCAGTTTTCTCCCTGTGCGACGCCCCTCCCACCTGTGTGGAACAAAATCATATTGAAAATTGATGACGTACAATTATGGAGACTGTTCTGGGACCTCCCATTTCTCTCTGTCTGTCTCTCTGTCTCTCTGTCAAAAACAATATATATAAAAAAAATGCTGAGATTCACAAGGGATCTTCACAGCTCTCCTGCCTCCCAGGCTCACAGTGGGATTGCACTTGCCCACCATCCCCGTAAGCTGGGGGTGGTTTTGTGACTGCTTTGGCTGACCAAGTGTGCATGGAGCGGGAGCACTTCACGGTGGGGCAGAAGCTTTAGAGCCAGCGTGTGCTTTGCAATGCTCACCTTTCTTGCTAGCGCGGTGGATGGCTGTTCCTTCAGCGCCGGTCCCTCATGGAGTCTTCTTAGGCATCCACTGTGGACAAGAGATAATCTTTTGTTATGTGACGCTACTGAATTTTGGGGTTATTTGGATTGGCAACATCAGTCTGACTGATCAAATCATCATGTTTCACTCCCAGGTTGAAGGGTAATAAAAATATGACACAGGAAATTGCTCAAGAGAAAATAACTTGAAAATTGTTTGCTTGTTTGTTTTATCCTTAGGAACTGCTGGCCAACAAATGTAGACAAGGATTGAAATGATACTAAATTGTGCAGGCCAAGCCCTATAAAGTTTCTGTATTTTTTAAAAATTGTAATCCAATATACATAACATAATATTTGCCATTGTTACCTTTTGTATGTGTGCAGTTCAGTGACATTCAGTACAGTCACGTTGCTGTGCTGCCATCACCATCTACCTCCAGAACCTTTTCATCCTCCCAAACCGAAGCTCTGTCCCCATTAAACACTAGGTGCCCACTGCCCCTTCCCTCACCTTTGACATCCGCCATTCTATTTTCTGTATGACTACTCTACGTACCTCATATAAGTGGAATTGTGCAGTATTTGCCCTTTTGTATCTAGTTTATTTAAAGCCCCCCTCCTTTTTTTGTAAAAAACAAAAGTTGCATTCTAGTTTTTGCTAACAATCCCTAAATCTGTCTGGCAGTTATTAAGAGAGTTCTTGCTCAAAGAAGAGAGAGGGATGACAAGAATCTGCCCTAATCCCTGACTCTGGTGGTGGGCAGAGGTGGCTGTATGCTTTCCAGGCCAGAGGTCAGCAGCCTTTCCAAACTGGAATGCAGAGTTCCAAAGCCAGCATTTCCCTTGAGTCAAGGGGTCAGGGATGGTTTCTAACCCTGAGTGACCATGTTCTGCCTCCTGCTGATACAGGAAGGACAGATGGCTATGTCCTGCAAATTAAGGTGGAGAGACAGCTTTGATTTCTTTGAGTTACAAAGTCTTAGCCCAGTGACAGCAGGTGGTTATAGCTTTCAGAAGGGGCTGGGCCAATAGTGACAGGTCCCAGTGACATAGGAAACCATCCACTGGACCACCAAAGATGGAAGAAGTGCTTTTAAATCACTCTTCTTACCTGAATAAAAGTACGTTGTCAGAAGATGTCTGGGGAAGTCATTACTCTTTGTGGTAATTTTCTTCTTTTCTGGTATGACCCTTGTTAGACACATGTAGACCGTCTATGGTGAATAGTGGAGGGGTAAGGGGTGATGGTGGGGGTGAGGTCAAACAACTTGAAGGTGGAAGATGCAAAATCCACTGCCGTGAGGAGGCCCACGAGCTCCTGTTCAGGGAGGTGGGCCAAGCCCGGAGGACCCCTGTGAGCCATGAAGACCACCTATGAAACCTCGCTTCTGCACACTCCGTTAGAGGGCCACAGAGACAGAATGGTGAACTCCCTATCTTCTGGTCATAGGGAAGGATTTTTTGTTTGGAAATGAGCAGAATCAGAGGTTTATCTTTTTTAAAGGATGATAGGAAATTTTAGTAATTACCATGGAGCTAATGAAACTGTGCTGTGGCTTATGTATCTGCCCAGTGAGTATCTCTGTGTGTCAAGCATTTAACAGGGTGCTGAGGATACAACAAGCAGAAACACATGTTGTCTCCCCCTTTGTGGCGCTCCCTGTCCAGGGAACAGACACATAATATTCAATTAATAAGTCATCCAATAAGTATTTATTGAGCATGCACTGTGTTCCACACACTGGGGGGACTCCAGGAAGCTACTCAGACATAAATCCTGTAAGCCATGTGCAACAAGTTGCAACAGACTTTTATGACAAGCTCACTATATATGGGGCCTTGTGATGGATACTTTTATACGATTCTGCATTTAATCCTTATGGTAATTATATGGAATCTTGGGCAAGTTTTGGGCCCATTGGCTCTTAGATCCTGTCTGGCCTTTGTTCTGTTCTGTTCTGTTCTGCACTGCAGGGGACCGATTCCTGCAGCTACCTTTCCTAGCCTCTCCCACCCACTGGTTCCTGGTTCAGTTTGGGCATTGGGAGGCATTGGTGAGATGTAGGGTAGGGTGGAAAGAGAAGCTAGGGTTTTTCTTCTTCTTCTCCTTCTTCTTTCTTTCTCTTCCTTTCTGCTTCCAGCTCCCATGGGACTGGTGGACGTGGTTCAATTTCCACCCAGTGACTATACCCTCAAGCTCCCATAACCTTGTCTCCTCCCTCAGTCTTTCCAGCCAGAGGATTGAAGATCTTCTTGCTGTTGCTCATTTCTGGAATTACCCCATTGTCTAATGTTTGGCTTGCAGTCTCCATCACCTGTGTAACCAGTTCTCTGCATTAAATTCCCTCTATTAAAAAATATATGAAGTGATGTCTGTTTTCTTATTCAGGCTCTAACTAATACAGTGCAGTATAATTGTACTTTTTTTTTAGTGTATTAGGAACCTGAGGACCATACAGGCTATATATCACAATATTAAGCTGTTGGCTTAATTAATGGCATCAATATCATGAATATACTAATTAAATCAAAGTCTTTACATTTCTAAGCTCACATATACTTCTTCTGCTATTATTCTATAGTACCTTCATAATTTTTAGAAAAAAGGAAATGTTATTTTTAAGAGTGATCCCTCTTGGACCATCAGTGTCATGATGGGTTTTATCACAGTCCTGTTTTAGTTTAATTGGATTGATGACCTACCACAGGCTGAGCTTGAGAATCAACATCTTACCTCCCCCTCCAGAGACAGAATTACTAGGCACTCAGGTAGCAGATCAGAAAGATTGACTCAACTAAAGTGTGGTTCTTTGTAAAATTCTCCACAGATCTAGGAAGCCACCAAATTCTGGCCACACTTTTAGGCTAGATGATAAATTCTGTTTCATTTCAAATAGAAAATTGAGATTTTTATTCTTCACCTTGAATTTACTCAGAGTCAGGATAGAGATACCCTTAAATTATTGTTAAGTCCCAGAGAAGATCAAAGACTTTGGACTTTACCATAATTTTAGATTTAATTTTTAGTTCCTTTCATATGAATAAATCATAGGCTAAAATGTTTGTGGTCTGAAAATACAGAAGGAATCTTAGGATATCGTTGATTTACTTGTAGAGACTCCTCTTATGAAGAAGCTGGCATTCTAAAAAGAACAAATAAAATGCTAAACCAGCAATAGAAAAACAGCCTGTGAATTCTCTCCTCCTGTTAAATAGTAAGAATAGATAAATGGGACCAAGTAGCAGAGAGTGTGGAAGTCTAGGGGTGTGTGTGTGTGTGTGTGTATGTGTGAGTGTAAGGAGGAGATGTGCAATGCCAAGCTATCAAAGTGGTGAGTGACTGGACTACATGTTCAGGAAAATAGATATAATAAAGTTGTGTTGGTTGAGCTTAGAGATGAGGAAGCGGGTCTGGATGGAGGGTACTATTATAATGTTATAGATTTTACATATATAACATATAATATATATTATAATGCTATCATAATAGTTAAGAGGTAACAAAGATTTGAACTGACTGACTTTGAAATACAAGCTACAGGTGGATGCATGAGATGATGTGGAGATAGAATTGGTAAAGTTTAATATTGATTGGGGCAGGAGATGAGTCAGGAGAAAAAACTTGAGGATGATTCCATTTGGAGTCTTCATGATTTTATCTTTAATATAATATCCAATACAAATAACTTTTCATCCTATTGTGGACCTTTCATATTACTATGGAAACTGGTTGATAGTCATTCTTCTTTGATGAGGACAGAGAAGTGTGCTTAGTAGCTTAGTTCAGCGCTCACTTCCATCAGGGGCTGAAAGAATGCAACTAAAAGACACTGAAGTTATCAGTAGCGCTGACGATGCACTGAGATCACAGGATGTGAAGTAAATGGGGCACCTTCCATTTACTCATCACACAGAGAGTAACTGGAAATCTAGAGGGCTTTCAGCATTTTTAGATCTCTAGCACTTCCTTACAAGGTAAGAATTTTGCACAGGGCCAGGCAAGGTCTGAAGTAATTATCTACCTTAGATTTACTTCTGGTCCGAAGGGGCGGTTCTCACACCTGACATGCCCCTCCTCGCCACTCAGCCTGGTCTCCTCACTGCCTTGAGGGCAGATGATGCCTTTTCTCATCATAGTGTCTTTGCTTCTGCTGTTCCTCGTACCTGCAGGATCTGTGACTTGCCACCATTCTTATTGTCCCCATCCTTCAGAGCCCATGTGCCTCCTGTTGTACCACCCACTCTTAAATAATTTGGTTTCCTTTAAACTATGAGGGCAGGCTGATAAATTTTGCCTCCACGGTAATATTTTTTTGTTACACTAAACATATCTGGATATAATCAGCTCTGTGAAGTCACATGGTACCTCCCCTTCATCATTCTTGACCTTGCACACACAGATGCTTATGTTATTTTGTACTTCAAGATATATTGTATTTTATTATTCTTTACTATCTCTGATTGTGTCTTGTCTTTTTAAGTAGGTCATAAACTCCTTGAAGAACTATTTCTTTTTTTAAAAAAGATTTATTTTATAGTTTGAGAGAAGGAGAGAGAGAGAGAGAAGGGCCCAGAGCAGTCTCCATAGTTGTACATCATTAGTTGTGACATGGTTTCATTCCACACAGGTAGATGTGGGGCTGTGCAGGGCGGAAACTGAACTGGGGACCTCCTGTATGGGAGATGAGAACCTTAGCTGCTGAGCCATCCTGGTGATTACTAGTTGCACCGCAATTCAACATATGGGGTTTTCATGGCAGGGACTAGGAATTGAACCCTGGACCTCATGATAGCGAGGCAAGTGCTCAACTGCGGAGCTATCCTGGCATCCCCAAGAAGAACTATATCTAACTCTTCACCATCCTGTACAATACCTAGTCCACAGTAAATATTTGTTGACAATTGACTTAGTATAAAAAACTTGCCCCAGTCTTTTCCTAGCCAGCTTATCTCCTTAGTTGCCTTATTGCTTCCATCTTCAGCTGTTGGGCTGCCACCATACTTGTAAATGTGCACTGCAAATTCTGAACGCACAAATATTTCTTCCAGGCTGAAGAGTACTGAGACACAAAGAGCTCTAGACATGGTAGGGAGGAAGAAGGGAGGGAAAAAGAAAAATGTGTTTAGAAACATGGCTTGTTTGACCTGGGCAAACTTATTAGCTGGAAGTTACTGATAAGCAAAGCTACTCAAACAATGATCAGTCCATCTTCAGACTGTGGTCTGTCTTAAAACAACAATCCAATAAGAAATGACAGAAGCCAAGAAATTCTTGGTGGGACATTTGGATAAAAAGGGTTTTCTGCCTTGTGAACATTAGCTTCTCTATTAGTATCAGAGATCAAAGCAGGTCATGTTTTAGTAACTACTATTTACTGAGCTGGGATTATTATGTCCACTTGTATCTACATGTTGAATTTTTCACCATAAATACAGATAAATGTACACGAATGCCTTCTAAATACCGCTAAAAAATGAGAAAACTGAGATTCAGGGCGTTTAAGGAATTGAACATCAATAAATTGCTACCTCCAGGAAGCCCTCCCTTCCCTTCTGGATGGGGTAAGTGCCATTATCTCTCTCATAGCAACCTGTGGCTTTCTTTATCTTACCCCCTCCATATTACAGTAGAGTCTCAATTAACCAGCACTCATGGGGATTGGTGGATGCCAGATAAATGTAAGTAGACTTTCTGTTAACTGAAATTCAAGCAACTGACACTATCAAGCAACCAGCAACATCTCAAACAATCAGCAGAAACATTTTATCGGTTGTCTGAGATTGTCTATTGCTTGAATTCTGGTTAACAGAGAGCCTACTGTATTTTATATGGTAAATATAATAATCTTTTTTACATGAGGCCTGACAATTAAGTTTGCAAACACATGCTCAAACAAGTGCTTCATATCTCATTGCTGAATATCACTGTGGTCACATCACCTGTGAAGTACTCCCCTTGGGAAGCTATGCACCAAAACCAGCACCTAGTACACCCTTCAAAGCAATTTTGAAAACCTTTGTCTGGAATTTCATCAGAGCTGTCTTCGTATTACCCTTGATGTCCTGAATATCATAAAAAAAAATCTTTCTTTCAATATTTCCTTTATCTTCTGGTGAAGAAAAAAGTCATTGGGGGCCAGATCAGGTGAATAGGGAGGGTGCTCCAATACAGTTATTTGTTTACTGGGTAAAAACTCTCTCACAGAGAGTGCTGTGTAAGCTTGTATGTTGTCGTGATGTAAAAGCCATGAGATGTGGGTGAAAAGTTTAGGTTGTTTCTGTCTAACTTTCTCATGCAGCCTTTTTAGCACTTCCAAATAGTCAACTTGGTACAAATTTACAATGACTGATCCTTCTGATATCAAAAAGGTTAGCAAAATTGTTTGGACTCTTGATTTGGACTGACAGACTATTTTGGTTGTGGTTGGCCAACTTCCATTGTGCATTTTGATGTGTTGTTTCAGGGTCATATTGGTATACCCATGTTTCATCACCAGTGATAACATGGCCCAAAGCATCGTCTTGCCTCTCCAAAAGGTCTTGGCAAACTTCAACTCTCCTCTGCTTTTGTTCATCGGTGAGCTCCTCCAGGACTATTTTTGCACACACCTTTCTCATGCCAAGACTTTCAACTCAGATTTGTCTCTTTCCCTGTCAATGTTTACTTGGTCTGTTATACTTCCCATAGTCAGCCAGGCATTTTGATGCAGAATTTGACAAATTTTTGCGATGTTTTTATCAGTTCTGCTTGCTACTGGCAGCCTTGACTACTCTTCATCAGTGACGCTTTCTCTCCCCTTAGAAAAACGTTTAATCCATTTGTACACTGCCATTTTTTTCATGGCATTATCCCTATAAACATGGACTAGCATGGCCCTGATTCCACTCTTGCCAAATTTAACAAGAAATTTAAAGTTTGTTTGTTGCTCTAATTCAAGCTCCAACATTCTTGTGATGGCACACAAAAACACGGAACGACAATAATGAACGCCACTCAGAAAGACCGCCATACGTCAACATGAATCCAGCTGTGAGACACTGATATACCAAGATTATGAAACCTTACTGAGTTGTTTATACAGTGCAGCCGATGCAAGCACATGGGGGCAAGTTAGCAAACTTTATCGTCAGATCTCGTATATCTTTATTGGATTGCAGCCTCCTTGAGAATAAAGTTCAGTTTCTAAATCAGTACTTTCCTCTCTGTTACGTTTACACTGCTATTTTAATGTATGTCATAGACCTTGAGGTTTTAAAACACAGAATGCCCTTCAGTTACTGAGAATAATTACTAGCTTCATTATATAGTCAAGGTTACTCGGTGTGTCTTTCTTCTCTATGAAAGGGAGTATTTAGAATGTTTTTTTCTCTTTATGAGATACCCACCCCACCCCACTGCATTTCAGTGGCCACAGAGACGCTGTCTCCGGAAGTTAGCATCAAAAGAAGATAGCTGATAGTTATAATTGCTCCCTGGCAGAAAGGTAGCCACAGACACTGGAGAATGTTCACGGTTAATTTTGCAGAACCATGGCTAATGGGACAAATCACTTGGCCATGGAGACTCCTCCCGCTGAAAGGGCATAAAGAGATGCAGAGGAGGAAGCGGGTCATGGACTCTGCCCTGAGCTTCCGAGGCGTTCATGGCAAGGAGAAAGCAGGCAGATGTGACTCACTGGGTCAGCTGTGGGTGGCATTGGATTCAGCTGTCACAGCTGGGCTGACGTCAGCAGCACATGATTGACAGCAGTGCAAAGACAGCACCAGCCATCCAGGGGTGTGTAGTGGGGACAACTAGGATTTGAATCCTGTGGGAGAAAATATGTTGGGTGACACCGGATAGCAGCGGTGAGTGCTCTCTTGGTTTTCAGTCTCACTAGGCTGAGTTGATTTGGAGAGCGTGTCTAGGAGGTGCTGTGACTCAACTTAGATCACATAGAACATTCCAGGCCAGACTGGGGCTAGCAATTGGACAGTCAGACCCCCACGCTAATATTCTTAGCATAGACCACATAGGAAGGGAGATACTGGCAGACTTTTAAGTTGTGAAATCAGGTTAGGAACGACCTGCCTCTTGGACAGCTCGTCTCTTTAAACCACGAGAAGTTTTCCAGGTGTTCAGGAGCTGTGAGGATTTGACACAACAGCTTGCCAGCATTTCCTGGAGGTGATTCTTGTAGGTGAGGCCAGAGAAACACTGCAGTCATGCTGTCATCATGCACGTACTGACCCTCACTGAAAGCCTATGGAACAACATGATGCATGCGGAAAGAGATTTCAGGGAGATCGCTTCCTGTGCATATCAAACAGGAAGCCCTAGGGCAGAAGGAAAACTATAATGATCTTTAAAATAATTCTTAAACGGTAATAAACACCTTGAGTTGGCTAAACACTGTACTTATTCAGAATGTGTTGACAAATCCTAATCTCATCTGGTCTTCACATCTGCTTCTTCATAACTTAGCAGGCAGTGGTAGTCATCCACTCTGTAGAAGACTTGAGACCAGAGAGGTTTGGGGATTTGCCCACAATCACTCAGTCATTGCAGTCAGAACCATTTTGTTACTTTATATAGTGTTTCTGTGTAGTCAGGTTCATAATACTTTCTCGGAAATTCTGAAACCCAAGCATAAGTCCACTTTTCTTTCCTAAGTCATTTGGTGGTAAGACATTACCTGCCCTGAATGTCTTTGGCAACAAAACTCATTTTGAGATTATGTGAAGCTTTTTATTGTTCTCTTTAGGGTAGACTGATCATATATACCATTTTAAACAGGACAGAAAACAACAGTACTGTTTCATTTCAAATGGTACATACGGTCAGCCTAGTCTCACTAGGCTAAATTTAAACCATATACTGTTTGAAATGGGACAATACTATTCTTTTCCATCCTGTTTAAAGTGGTACAACTGGCCAGCTTACTTTAGGGAGACTATCCATATATTCCATATATTTTATTGCAGAAATTTTATTAATTTTAATTTTTCAAGATTTATTTTATTGTTTTTGAAAGAGAGAGAGAGAGAGAGAGAGAGAGAGAGAGAGAGAGAGAGAGAGAGAGAAAGAATGGGGAGAGCCAAGAGCAGTCTCTATGCAGTCTCCATAGTTGTATGTCATCAGTTTTTGACATAGTTTTTTTCTGCACAGGCGCAGGGAGGTGGGGGTAGGGGTGCACAGGGAAGGGACCAGGCCAGGGGCCTCCTGCATGGGAGGCATATCCCCATGAGTTGGGGGCCGAACTGGGGGCCTCCCACACATGGGAAGCTTGCCCCAGCGAAAACTGAACTAGGGGCTTCCCACAAGGGAAGCACACCTCAGTTCAGCGAATGGGTCTGCATGGGCTGGGGCCAAGACTTGATCCTCGGACCTTGGGGCTGCAAAGTGAATGCTCAACCAGCCGAGCCATCCTGACTTCCCCTTATTGCAGAAATTTTAATGTGTTCAATTACTGCCCGAAACTGGTGTATTATATTTGTTGTATGAGCCATATTGTCTTTTTTATAAAGTCCAGGAAAAATTCTGATTGCAAAGCACATCTGAACAGAAGAGTTTTTGGGGGAAGTGTAACCCTGAAGTAGACTGCCTCTACTGCCTACCTGAGTTGGGAGATGAATTGTTTACGTGAACCAGGTATTCTGGTCAGTTATCAGGAGAGGTGTCACACATGTAGTGCTAACGCTGAACAAATTAGACTGTAATGAAACATACTTAATATTGATTTAGCACTTGTGAGGGTTAAATGAGATAGTTCAGGTAAATCATTTGGTAGATGTCTGGTTCATAGGACACATTGCATAACTAGAGTGCTGGCTATTACCTTTCTTCATAAACTCTGTAATCCCCATGGTGCAAAGGAAACAGTGGCAGTGGGAAGATTAAGTATAATAACTTGCTCAAGGTCACATGGCTAGGCACCCCCAGGACTGGACACCCAGACTGTGTCGTCCACTCAAGGCATATGAATAACCAGCAGGGTAGATACCATTCTTGGATCTTCCAGTGGTCTTCAGAAATCCTTCCAGATCATCATTATGAAAATTAATTACCGAATCATTGGACTGTAGCATGTGGAAGTGCTGTTTAATAGCCTGCTGGCTAAGCCAGGTTTTGTTGGCTAGAGAGCCAGTGGGGGAGGTGTGGGAGGGAGAGAGTGTCTGTGGATTTGCAAACCTCTATTCCAGAGAATTATTACAAGTACAGCGACTCCCTCGGATGAATTGGAGGAGGTCTTTCTGGGAATCAGAGCAAGGAAAAGGCACTCCCAGGGCTTTCTCCCCAATTCTGTGAGTCAGGCCCCTGGAAGCTACGGTTTGGAGGAGAAATAATCAGGAGCTGTGTTGTGCATATATCATGAGATGTCAGTCGCCTCCCGCCCTCCTCCCAGCTCTCAGCATGGCTTTTTTTTTTTTTTTTCCTCCTTGGTGTCCTTACACTGAGTCTAGGACCTTTCATTTTCACACCCGCTTTGGAGGGCGGGGGAAGGCCAGTGGGCGGAGAGCGGGACCAGAAGCCTGGGTGCAAAGACAGGGAGCTGAGAGGAGAGCCGTGCACGCCTCAGCAATGGATTCCAGCCCCGCAGCTCCCGTCCTCACGACCCCCCAGCGCAGGTGGTGAGAGGAGAGCTGCAGCACTTCCCACTCGCGGCCTGTCAGGACCGGCTGGCGACAAAGGGAGCCCCTGCGCGGCTCAGCCCGCGATGCCGAGGCCTTCGGTCTCATTGTGTCCGCAGCTGCTGGCACTCGCCCGCGTGCTGGGCTGCATGTCTGGCCCTGATCCGCCGTTTGGGAAGCCACACTTGAAAGGTGCCCCCTCCCCCAGCGTCCTTGACATTTGTCCAGAGATTAATTGGGCTAATCCCCTTGTTGGAAGAATGGGTTGGAGAGTGTGCAGCGCGGGAGGGTGAGGAGGCGGCCAGGACTGAAGCAGTGAGCAGTTAATGAAGGCACAGGCTTGCTGGAGCCTTTGAAGGCAGAAAAGAGAGCCTTTCTCGGCTGCTCCTGGACAAGGCTGACAGGTGGGCAGGGAGACGGCGGCTCTTCTGTGCTGCCTGGCTTTGCCAGAAGGTCTGTGCACACCAGCAGTGACGACTTTTGACAGCACCAGCTGTCACTCAGGGAGACAGCCTCCCACCGGACTCCTTGGCCTGCTATTCTCGGCTCTTGTTCTAGGGGCAGAAGGTCAGAGCCCCGAGCAAGGCCGTCCTGAATGGAAAACACACGTGGCTTGGGTACTTGTCTGGGATGCTTCCCATTGTCCTCTCAAATTTCCGTTTGAGTCAGGCATTCAAAATAAACATCCTTTATTATTTGAGATTTTTGGTCGGGGAAAGTGTTTTCTTGTACTATACATGGATGTCCCTATTTGGGAGGGGCCACAAAGCTTCTCATAAAAGTAGTAGCATTTATGGGAGCTTATTATGTGCTAAGGCACTGTTTTAGACATTTTACTTGTATTAATGAATTTAGTCTTCTTGACAACCCGTATGAAGGAGGTGCTATTACTGTCTCCAGTTTACAGCATTAGTAACCTGCTTAGAGTCATTTGTAAATGGTGGCACCAAGATCCAAACTCCTACAGTCCAGTTCAGGCCCCACCCTCTTAACTACTGCACTGGGATGCATTGCTAACAGAGAAAAGGGAGGAAGCCTTGGCCTTCCCCCCACCAGACCCTCCCCCATTAGAGCATGACTTCAGTGAGACTAGCAGTTAATTGAGGATAAAGCATCCTGGGAGAACTGAGGATGAAGAGCCAGGGAAATACTGTGAGGTCCCTGGGAACTCGTGAAAGCTATGTGCCTAACTGTACTATTGGTGGAAAATTTCCTCTAGCTAGCAGAATTCTAAGCGTGTGCTGTGTCTCTTTGTAAATTACTACAGACACTAGCATAACGGATATGAACGGACTGGTGGATAATCAAATGAATGTTACAGGAAGAGAGTTCTTAAACTAGGATTTATATTGACGCCCCTTATAAAAACTATCAATAATGAGGAGTTTTAAAAATGTCATTGAGAGGTGAAAGGACATTTGCAAAGGTATGAATATCTGTTCATCTTTTAACAGAGGTAAGATAACTAGGTCATGGGATTTGCTCTGGGGAAACTGGAAGGCTAGATGATAATTTCAGAATAACGGTGGAGAGTTTTGGGCATGTCCTTGTATTTTGAGCAGAACAAGTGGTCTTGGACTTTGGAGCATCTAACCTTAAGTTGGTTTCTCCCTTCTATGTAACCACTGTCCGTATGGCAGGAAGCACCCACAGCCTTTTTGCATCCAGCCACGTCTTTTGCTGTTGTGAGGATTGCTTTCCTGACCCTCGAACTAATACCGTCTCAAGGGGAGTAAGGAAGAGGAGGGAGAGGAGATGTAGAGTCAACTCATCTTGTACTCAATCTTCAAAACCAACCTAAGCAAGAAGGCTGTCTTCATTTTATCAAGAGAAAACTAAAGATTGACGCAGTTGCTAACCTAAGACCACACCATGAGGAGGTGGCTAAGCTGGATTTGTGCCCAGACTGTGCGACATCCAGAGCAGTGCTTTCTACGTTGTGTACACACCTCCTTCTCACCAAGTCTGCAGCACCAGGTGTTAATGGTGGTGGAGGAAGACGAGGGACAACTTCATCTCACGGTGCCAACCTGTTCCTTCCGCTTTGCTGCCACATTCTTTTGCCGAACCCACGGTCCGTCTCCTTGCTGTAGAAGCGGCAGAGGGCTGACGAGATGAAGGCAGGCATCCCATTTTGCGCTTTTTTCCCAGTTCAACCACAAGGCGCCTCTCATCTCCTAACTCTGCTTTCATCCTATGTAGATCCTCACTGTGCACTTGCACAGGAGGGCAGTTACACTGCCCTGGACCCCTTAAGATAGAAAGTGGCTTTAGTAATCTTCATTAAACTCCTTGGACGGACAAATCTGAGGGGGAAATCTTCCTGTGAATGCAGGAATTTGTTTTTAAGTATTTATCACCCGTACAAGGTTCCAGTTGAAAGTTCACTACACCCCCAAAACACTTGATGTGAAAGTTGGTCAGAAGAGAAACTGTTCCAAACCACAACTCCAAGTAAGCGACTGAAAGAGGCTCTTCTTACAAGTTGGGGGGCACTAGCAACAGCTTTTGCTCCTCTATGTAGAATCTTCAGTTTCTGAAAAAATGCTCAGTGGTTTTCAACTTGTATTACTTTCAGTATGAAGATCACTGTATTAATTATTCAAGATAATGCCACCCATATCCATTTGACTTTATTTTAAGATGGGATAGTTAGACAGGTGACAAGATCAAGTGCAATTTTTCTTTCCTGTTCCTGCTATGGTGCCTTCGGCACAGACCCTACTGCACTGAACGTACCTTCGTCATTCATTCGCTTACCTTCACCTCTCATCAGATGTGAACTTCTTGGCCATGTTTTAACTTCATTTGAATCTTAGTGTCGTGTTCTTCTTCCACTCTTCCCCCGTTCAATCCATTTTTCACACTGGCCAAAGAGAGCTTTTGAAAACATGAATTAGATTGTCTTTTTTTTGCTTATAACCCTTGCAAGTCTTTTTGTTGCCTCAAAAAACAGTGTGCATGCCTGTCTGGCTCTTGTCTGCTCTCCTGCTGCTCCGGGCCTGCTAGCCTTTGCTCAGTGCTCTGCTCTCAGAGTGTGTTCTCTCTCTGTCTGGAATTCTCTCCCCATGGCGTTTTCAGAGTTGGTGTCTTCTCACACTTCAAGTCGTAAGTGTTTAAATGTCACTTTAAATGTCAGAGAGAGCTTTTTCTGAACACTCCATCTGAAGTGAGTCTTCCTTGTTACTTTCTAGCTCTGTACTCTGTTTAGTTTCTTTATGGGATATATCAGCAATTACTTTGTTAATGGACTGGTTTCAGGTTCCTTATTTCTCTCACTGGAACACAGGCATCTTGAGGACAGAGGCCTCCTCTGCTCACAGATGTATCTTCAGCATAACGAGTAGTGCTTGGCAGGGAGCAGTGCTCCATAAATACGCGTGAAATAAATGATTGCATGAATGAATAAATGAACAATCACAGAGATTTTCTTATAATCATGACCCAATAGGAATTGTGTGTAAAGATCCTACCAACGATTTGTATCTTTTGTATTTACCAAAGTGGATGGTGTGACCCCTGACACTCGTGAACACGTTAGCTACAAGGAACCAGGAGCAGGCAGCTTTTATTATACAAGAGCACTGCCTGAGCGTAGAGACGATGCCTAAGGGCCCCAGCGGTACTCTGCACGTCTGCTGCTCACATCCAGTCTGCCCCCCTTTTCCTGCTGAATTCTGTAACTTTCTGAGCCCGGGCTCTGGCTTTGGACACCAAGTATGAATGAGACTGAATGGGGAGGTTCTCTCTCAGTTCTGAATTTGGGAGATTCTTACTCACAGCTCTATAAATAAAGTACCTGCTTTAATGCGAAGCTTTACAATAAGCAACAGTGGATAGTTGGGGTGTAACCCCTCTTAAGATTACTCCCTGCCGATGACAGCAGCACTCCTCTGGGACCTGGCCGTCCTCAGAAACAGCTTCTTTGCATGGCCTTGTCCAGAGCTGTGTGCCTCTTTTTCAGGTCTTGTTTTAACATCCAGAGAAGCAAGGGAGTGAGTCTTACCCATTCTGCAAGGATTTAAGATGACTTAGTTTTTTGTCTCAACTCGATTTTTAATCTTAAAATAAAAGAAAGGTGACCACTCTCCAACAGATTAGGGTGTCCCCAGTATCTCTCCTGTTCCTCAATTTATGCAATAAGGTCCTGAAAAATAACTCCTCCAAGCATCCATGTTCTTCTACAGGTCATTTGGAATGCTCTTTCTTAGTCAAAGATGCTATTTTGCTTTAAATTTTCTGTTTGTTTCTATTTACAAATGCTTACTAGGATTTCCAGTGTGGCATTTTGGTTAAGTTCCTAAAGCACTGTTATTAATAACTAATGTGGGCTCCAAACAGAAAATGACAGGGATTGTTCTAATACCATTCAGGAAACAATTATTTTATCCCCTGCATTATCAGCTCTTTTGAGATTAAAAAATAATTTCCGGAATTGTAGCCTAAGGTGATAATCTCCTAAATACAGTTTCCTCAGCTCGGTGAAAGGTTCGGAGTCCTGGTTTTGTTTCTTGCCTTTGAATCATTTATGGATTTAAAGCCACCCCACTGAGCACCGACTCATCTCTGCCAGGTGCATTGGGCCTCCATGGGTTGGAAATGAAATATGGGTTCCAAGCAGGAGAAAAGGTGAAAAACACAGTCACAGTTTATTTGCTCACAGATGTTCACAGACTAGAAGCTGAAATTTAAGAAGTAGCTGCCTTCTCTTTGTGTTTGATAGGAGACAAAGAAAAACAGTTGTGTGGGGGTTGGGACGGCAAAGGACAATAAAACTATGAGAAGAATTGGAAATACCCAGTTTGTCAGCCCTGGCAAGAGAACGAATTATTGACACGAGTATTGATTTTCATTCCCAGGAACATAGACCAGGGCATTTGGCCCTCGATGAGTCATCAGCCAGTGACTTTTACATGAGGCAGGAACTAGGGCTTGATCTCCGATGAGGCCTTGAAGACCTGACATTGATTTCTCCCCTCTCCCAATACCTTGAAGAGCTGGGAGGGAATCGTTATACAGCGTCAAGGTCATGGCAGCTCCTCGTGTTTTGTGATGCTGCTAAGATGTCAGACACAAATTTCTCCTACCCTTGTGTTAGTGTAGTCAGTTTTGATCTGTGTTTACTGTAGTAGCGTGTCACTTTGTGATGCTAAGTTTTCTGTTCTTTCATGCAAAAAAAAAAAAAAAAAAAAGGTGGGACAGTGTAAGTGAGAGAGAGGCACTTGCTAGAACCCTCTAGGCTTGGACATTCTAGGCTAGGAGTTTAGAAACTGTTCCCTTGTTTGTTCTTTCAATCAATGACCCAATGAATAGTTGCTTCTGAATTATGATTTTTATGATCTCAACAGCTAATTTTTGTTTTTAGATTTTGTGAAATGAGTCAATGTTTAAGATGCTTTTCCAATATATTATGATTCTTCTAAAACATATATATTATGTCATATTTTAAATTCACATTACCCAGAGTCCTCAGATTGGTAAGCATCTCTCTCTTCCCTTGTCCTAGAAATTTGTGCTTATCTCTATGGAAACAGCAATACAGATAGGATCATGCTAGATTTTCCAGATCAATAGACATTATTTTACTGATGTCTTCAAGTATCTTATTTTTACCAGTGTGAACCTTGAAGATATATAAGTAATTTATATCCTATCCCCCGCTTTCTCTAAAGCATTCCCTTTATGAACAGTAATAATGATAATACTTATTAGTCAGAGCACACTAACTGCTATATGAAACAGCCTTCACATTTCAGTCGCTCAACACAATAAAATTCATTTTTTATTCAAACGGGGTGAGAGGGTAGATGTTCTATTCAGCCCTTCAGAGGCTCAGTTTCCTTCCATCTTGTGGCTCTGCCTTGTGGAGGTCTTGGTGTCCTGTTCATTCAGCCAATGATGGAACAGGAGAGTGAGTATTATTCATTGGAGATGTTTATGGGTCAGATCTGAGGAGTCCACATTATATCCACTTAATTTTATTGGCTGGAATTAGGTCATGCAACCGCTCCCTAGTGCAAGGAAGGTTAAAAATATAGTCCAGGTTTGATGGCCACTTGAAAAAGGAGAACACAAATGTTGGTAATACTAGCAGTCTTTGCCATATCCAAAAACTAAAAACTGAAACCAAACCAAAACAAATAAAAATGACCCTTTAAAAGAATAAAATGTATTCATTGTTTAATACAAGGTACTGCATACATTATTTTCAAAAGATGACCTAAAATACTGTACACCTATAAATTTGGTAATAGCTACGTATGCCATTGAAATGTTATTTCAAGATCACATTGTGTAGAAAAAATATTTGTTGAATGACTGAATACTTGTGGGCACACTTACCAGCATTATTTCCTCTAGCATCTTCATATAGAGCTGACTCAGAAGCACCCAGAGCTAAAGCAGTAGTGAATGCAGATGTTGTAGGAGAGTGTTTTATTCCTTCTGATGGTGTTCTGACATCTGCTTCTGGTGGAAGTCAGGGTAGCACGTAGATATTTTTTTGATTGACTTACAGCATTGCATAAACTTTATAATATAAGCAGTAGTTGGAAATAGGTTAATTTACTGAGTTTTTTTTTCTCAATTTTTTATTTCCTGAGAGTTTCCTGAATTGATAAATTTATTTACTGATTAAGGAAATTCGTCCTAACAATCTGCTCATGGTTACCAAAGTCTCAGGACATTAAGATGTTCTATATTACTTTACCTTTGATTGAAATTGAACCATTAGGGTACCTGGGTCCCTGGATCATCAGGTATTTACTGTAGAGTACACTGATCTGTAATATGTTATTTTGGCCTATTAGACTTTCTTGCCTATTAGCTCTGTGAGCCCCGGGACTTGGTTTATTCACATTGCACCCTTGACTCCTGGTTCATTGTTTCTGACATAGTAAGCCTTCAATAAATATTCTGTAGTTGTTCTCAAAGTGTGATTCCTGGGCTGGGAACACCAGCATTACATAGAACCTGTTAGAAATGCAAATTCTTGGGCTGACCACAGACATACTGTGGGCGGAGCCCTGCAATTTGTGTTTTAGCAAGCTCTCCAGAGTTTTGATACATGCTAAAATCTGAGAACCATTCCTTTACTGAACTGAAATGGATAGATCTTTTTTTTAAAAGATTTATTTTATTGGTTTTTTTTTTTGACAGATAGAGAGAGACAGAGAGACGAGGAGGGCCCAGAACAGTCTCTATAGTTGTACATCATCAGCTTTTGACATAGTTTCATTCCACACAGGTGGATAGGGGCCACACAGGTTGGGAACTGGGCTGGGGGCCTCCCCCATGGGAGGCACTCCCCCTCGAGCCAGCGGCTGAACTGGGGGCTGAGAACTGAATTGGGGGCCTCCCACATGGGAAACACACCCCAGTTCAACATATGGGTCTGCACGGGCAAGGACTGGGATTCGACCCTTGGTTCTCAGGGCTGCAAAGTGAGTGCTTAACACATTGAGACACCCTGGCTTCCCTGAAATGAATAGATCTTAATAATTATACACATATATAGTAATAATATCGGGTACATCATTGCTGTTCACTGTTCTCAATCATGTTTAACCTATCCTTGGTTTTAGTTCAAGTTTAAGTAAAATACAAAGAGAAATTTTCCTATAATTGGACATTTCTGGGATTTATCTGTAATGAAATTTTATTCAGTTTTACCAGATGTCCCATAAAATTCCAGCTCATACCTTGATTTTGGCCTGGTGATGCTGACTTTGGACTTTTGGCCCCCAAGACTATGAGAGAATAAATTTCTGTTATGTATGTCACCAAGATTTTGGTAATTTGTTATAATAGCAGCCACAGGAACTAATATATGTGTAAGCAACATTCTCCATAATGTTTTACCCATTGGTAAAATATTTTGAGTCTTCTATCCAAAATATGTTTACTCATAAATATTTGCACATTATAGATTATATATCATATACATTATGAGATACACAACAACATAAGAATTTGAAATGGTGTACTAAGGAAGGAAATAAATAATATCTTATTGGTAATATTATATTATTAATGGTATAAAGATCTTTTATTCCAACTAAAAATAATTAAGTTTTAGTGAAAGCAATGTGATTGGATATACCTTGTTAATTTGAAAAACTTCAATTACCATTTGTTAAAGATCTTTGTTAACACTTTGTTAATGATCTGGTTCAAAGTTTTAGTTTATTTAGATATTTATTAGAATAAATGGATATTGTAGCTGGAAAAATACCTCATATGCAGATTAAAAAGGAGGAAGTACTCCTGGACCATGTTTCCTGAATCAGGATATTCTTTCTAATCCCATTTAATGATTATGCAGATAATTTTTTATTTTATCTCATTCAGATAATATATTTCTACCTTACCCTTGTCAAGCGGTTTCTCTTATAAACTAATCAAATGATGTCAAGTCCCTAAACTTTTAACAAATAGGTTCAAACCCCACTGAATGTCTGCATTTGGATGATTTAAAAATAGATGCAAGTCTTTAAAGAGAGCAGATAAAATAATGTTTTAAGTGAGATGTAGTGTTTTCAGGAAACACATTCACATAATCATGAAAATAATTCTAGGCATCTGTTTTTAAGATTAAAAAAACAAAAACAAAAACAATTTTTAAATTAATTGTTAAAACATTTCTTTAACATGGAAGAGCAGTTTTAAAAGAAAAAAGATTAAGTCTTTAGAAAGTTAATTAGTATATTTATTGTTTAAAAAATAATAAATATAATAATTGTTAATTAATTAGTATATTTATTGTTAAAAAATAATCTTCTAGATACCCACCAGAGTTAGCAATCTCTTATATTACAGAAAACATCAGAAAATTTGAACACTTGTATTTCTGTAAAAGAGGAATATGAAACTCATCATTGTAGGCTTGACAACTCTTTACTATTGCCATGACATATCCAGTGAACCTCTGTGCAGTACAAGAGTTTTCCTTGCAAAATACTCTAGGCCAAGCTTGTCCAACCCACTGCCCGAATGCCACGTTGGGCCCAGGACGGCTTTGAATATTGCCCAACACAAATTTGTAAACTTTCTTAAAACATTATAAGATTTTCTTTTGCGGGTTTTTGTTGTTGTTGTTGTCTGTTGTTGTAGCTCATCAGCTATCGCTAGTGTTAGTGTATTTTATGGGTGGTCCAAGACAATTCTTCTTCTTTCAATATAGCCTAGGGAAGCCAAAAGTTTGGACACCTCTGCTCTAGGCAGTTAATGAATAGTAATTGACTACATGTGTTGGCAGGGTATATTCAGAGTACTCTGAATATTTTAAATAAAATTCTTAGAATTTGGACCAAGAAAGACATATGCAAGAAGAGAAGAATAGAGTTCTTTCTCAGAGGAAACCCAGAGATCTTAAGAAAAGCAGTTTTTCTCTCATAATCTTTAGGTTTTTTCAAACTCTTAGGCATTTCTAAACGAAGGCCTGAATCTTCTTTGTCCTGCTGGGGATCAGTCATAGAGGAGCATGTGGCTCCTTTGTTTATTGTAGGGCTGGTGTGGGACTATCAATTACCTATTAAGGGGAAGGAGTTCAATGCCCAGAGGAGACACTCAATCCACCAAAGGTCACATGAGTCAATGACATTTTAGGACCTAGAACATTAACTGGAGTTCTATTCACTTGAACACCCAGTTTTCTGGGACAGAAAGGAAGCTGATTTCCCCTGAAAGATAAATACTTTTTCTATGGTGTCTGACACTCCATTTTTCTTAATTACCAAATTGTGGTGCTCAAGAAGGTATGATTGTGTCTTTGTGGGACTAAAAGAAAAACATCAGACTGTTCAACTATGAGATATTGTGTGAACTGAAAGGGACACATTACGATCAACAAACTGTCAGAAGAAATAACAATGAAAAATTTATTTTAAAGAAAACTGATTGTCTTATTGAAAGGAATCAGAGTTTCTGAAGACTGGCATGCTGTAGACTAGGCCTGAACCCATACCTTCCACAGGGGCATGAAGTGCACCCACTTGAACTGTGAGGTACAGAGAAGTCTTGGCCCCCATGAGGGTATTGCAGTCAATAAGTATTTGCTGGATGGATAAGTGCTCTGGTTGCTCTCCCCCACTTCCAGAATCATTTCCCAGCTAGAATCTACCAAACCTTCCTCCTGGAGTCTTTGTGGTGGAGATATTGAAACACAAGTGGGGTGGTGTGACCTACTGTGTGATAAGATAGGTGCCGTTATTATCCTCCTTTTATAGGTAAGTGTTTGCGTGAATGGCTAGTGGATTGAGGGTTTAGAAACCAGAATACCTGGTTTCACCTTTGTCATATAGCCCTAACTGGCTTCTATTGTCCAATAATAGTGAATTGGCTTGGACCTACTGAATAGTGGCCATCCAAGTAGCCGTTCAACAAGCATTTTTTGAAAACCTTCTATGGCTGAACAGTAGGCTAAATTGGGAAGTACAAAGATAAATTATATAGACACTGCTCTCAATTAGGTCATTAGTACAGTAGTGTCCAACCTTTTGGCTTCCCTGGGCTACACTGGAAGAACAATTGTTTTGGGCCACACAAAATAAATGCACTAACAATAACAATAACTGATGAGCTAAGGAAAAGGTTGCAAAAAATGTTTTAAGAATTTGTGTTGGGCCGCATTCAAAGCCTTCCTGGTCTGCAGGTTGGGCACACCTGATTTGGTACGTGGCAGCCCCTAGAAAAGTGGGCTTTGTGAGAACAGGGCAGTCTACCAGCACAGGGGCTGCCAAGGTATTTGCACTTGAAAGAAGGCTATGCTCTTGGCATAGTTTGTGAGCTCTCAGGGATATAGTTTAAGATGGAGATGCCAAAATTGAATTTTACTGATATTTAGAAAAGGGGAGGAAGGTGAAGCTTCTATGACTCACTCTTGCCTCTATACTAAGGTGACCAGACGTCCTGCTTTTGGCGGGACAGTTCCAATTTTTAATAATTTGTCCCGTGTCCCACAGCGTTTTAAAAAAGTTCCGATTTTTGGAAAGAATGCACGACAAGCTAGGAAACGGTGGGAGATAGACCCAATTTTTAATCAAGAACCCCCTCTCCCCCGGTCAACGGTGTCCCACTTTACCAATGTTAAAATCTGGTCACCTTACTCTATACGCTTCATTCTCCAAGTGCAGACCTGGGCAGCACTTAGTTTCCCTATCTAAGGATGGGCCTAGAAAGATCTGTGGCAGCAATGTGAGAATGGCAAAGAGGGTGCAGTTGAAGTTTGAAAACAACAAGGCTGACTTGGAGACAATGGTAGTGAATTAGAAAAGGCTGTGTATAAAGATGTAATCAATAGTAACTAATGTTTATTGAGTGTTCGCCATTTGTCAGGAACTATTCTCAACACTAACTTCATTATTTCACTGAATCTTTACAACAAACATGTGCTTAATATTGTATTATTATTATTATTATTATTATTGTGTTTTTCAGATGAAGAAACTGAGGCATGGAGTTGTTAAGTTACTTGCTCAAGGACACACAGCTAGTAAGTGGTAAAGGCAGGGTTTGAACTCTTCACTACCACTCTGCACTTCATATACTTGATAGATTGCTTGTGAGAAGGATGAGGTACTCACTGTGATGAGACATCCCAGAGGAGGAACAGATTCAGGAGGTCAGGGAAGAGTGTGGTTTGAGACAATTTGGGATAGAGGCATTTTTGGGACTTGTAGAATGATGTTCATTTAGTCTTTGCTATGTAGTTCTGCTGTTCAGGAGAGAAATCTGAGCCTAAAAGAATGTGAGCTGGGTCTAAATGAACAAACAAAAATAAAGAAACAATAACAATAACAACAAAAAACCACATAGTAGGAAACTAAACATGTTTGATAGTACTTGAAAATTTGACTAGATATTTTGAGCAACTCATGCCTAGAGCCACTAGATATTCCAGTCCCTAGCATTTATGCAAACTAGGCCTTCATGCATGAATGAAGTTGTTTTCTATGACTCTTTGCATTAGGAGGCCAAGCTTTGAGTGATTATACAGTGGATTCTCCGTTAACCAGAACTCAAGCAACCAGCACTCTCAGGCAACTGGCAAAAAGCTCAAGCAACCCGCAAAAAACTTCCTTTGGTTGATTGAGAGTGCCGGTTACTTGAGTTTTGTTTAATGGAGAGTCTACTGTATATGCCGGCGGTTCCAAAAAAATGTATACACATTTTAAGAGATGTTATCTATGTATTACTTTTCAAAGTTGAATTGAATTATGGTAGCAATGTCTAATATGACATCTTTTCACTCAAAAGATGACATTAATCAAATGACCATCACCATGCGACAGAGAGGTCAAAGAAAATGGCGGTAGCACAGTTGTCTTTTGAAGAGTACAAGACCGATTTCAAGTGGTATTTGAAATTTGAGAATGTTGTAGAAGTACAATAACAATCGAGGTGTGAGTATGCCACAGAACCTCCAACACGCCTAACAACTGCAAGCATTAAGTTTGAGACACATGGTGAATTGAAACGGCATGCTCAGTGATACAAGTGGATACTTCAGTCAGTGTTGCTCAAGCAGTAGTTCACCGTAATCAGAAGTGTCTGGATGCTGATGGTAACCACTTTGAACACCTCTTGTAATTGCAGAAGTCAAACATGACCTGCATTCATCTTTTGTTTTTGGTGTATATTCAGTGTTAGAATTTTAATACAGTTTTTTCCTTTCTTAAAATGTGCATGCAATTTTTTGGCACCCTCTGTATATAGTAGCAGTGATGATTTGCAGTTCTGCACCCACAATCTTTCACTTAGTGCTTGTGACACCACTGGCCATCGTTGGTATAGTTTGTGTCCACGAAGCTAATTGACTATACGGACAAGAGAGGTGCAGTATTGGTCCTGTTGGCCTTCCCACCGAAGGAGCTGACTGATAGCAATACCAAGAGAGGAGAGATACTGCTGATGTTTTTTGTGAGTCTATAAAAATACCGTTTCAGGACTTAAATACTCAATAAATCTACTCGCAAGATTGATGAGACATTCTATATTGTGGGGAAGAACAATTGGCCTAATTCCTGTGAGGTTCTTTGCTTTTTGTTAAAAAAAAGGGGGGCAGCCCACACACACTGTTGCCCACAGGAAACTGCATTTCAATTTTTAACCCTTTTGCTGTGCTGGTATTTTATTGCTGTACGCGAAGCGGTTTCAGGGAGGTGATGGAGTTTTGTCCCTCCTAACCTGAGCTGCTGCTGCTGCTGATTCGCGGCTTTTGCTGTCAAAACAGTGTCCGAAAATGCCCTATTACACTTCTGCTTCTTTTGACATGCAATGAGATGAATTGAGCAATTTCACTGCCTTATAGAATTATAAGCACTTCCGGCGCACTCGAAAGTCTCCATTCAGCACACGCAGCTTCCACAAAGGAAACTCTGTAACATCAACACCAAACACGCAGTAGAAAAGTAAAATATTTTGCAAAAAATTATGACTTTTCTTTATATAAAAATACTAAAGAAGTATAAAATAAAGGTTGAATAAATGAAAATGTAGTTTCAAAATCCTTATGTGTTATTTCTTTGCAAACACTGAAAAATTTTCACTTATGACATTTGCATATAACATATATACTGAAAAAAAAATTGAAGGTGACTGTAGCTCCATACAGCAAATAAAATACAAAGTGTTTTATCATAAACTGTATTGCCACTCATGCCTGTACTACAATAAATTACACAGAGAGGCGAGAAATGTGAACAAAAATCAAGACGAGACATACTCATCATATGCATAGCAGCAATGGCAACTCATGACAAGACATTATCGTCACATGCAGTGAAAGGGTTAATGAATGCTGTCCTTCCAGGACAACAAGTGCACCCACCTCAAGTCCAGGTCATAATACGCCCCCATTTTCTGAACTTTCTTGAATGTCTATTAGGGAATCTGTTTCATGGAGATCTTAGGTGATGAGTGTTTTTTTGTTGTTGTTTTTTTTTCCCATTTATTTATTTATTTATTTATTTTATTTTTATTGTTTTTGACAGAGAGAGAGAGAGAGAGAGATACAGAGACAGAGAGAACTGAACTGGGGGAGCTCCCAGTTCAGCATATGGGTCCGCAAGGGCCGGGGCCGGGATTCGATCCCCAGTCCCCGGCGCTGCAAAGTGAGCGCTCAACCCACTAAGCCATCCCGGCTTCCCCAATGGCTTCCTGTGGCAGGAAGTTATTTCCCATCAACTCAGAAAGCTCCTCTTTGTCTGTCTGTGGTGTGGGGTGGTGGATTATTGCGGGTCCACATGAGAGCTTGGAGTCTGCTGAGGCCTCACTAGTTATAAAATGGTCAGAAAATTGCAAAGAAAGAAAAACGGCAACCAATACATTAAGCACTACAAAGTCACTCTGAATAAAAGCTAGGTCTGCAGGCTTCTGAATAAGTGGAATGATAGGTGACCCAGAACATGCCTCTAATTTTCTTTCACTAATAGGCATTGCCTAAGGGACCATCTCTTCTGTTCTCTTAGCTGTTGCTAAGTGAGTCACGTAGCGAAAGCAATGTTTTCTTGAAAAGGGAATACATTATTTTCCTTTTTTTCTCCAAACCACTTGTCTTTAAACTTGTAAAACTGTCTTCCCCTATAGATAGAAAAAAATTGAGTAAAGACTGTTAATAAATGTATGTATTCTTTTTTAAAAAAGATTTACTTTATTGTTTGAGAGAAGGTGAGAGAGGGAGAGAGAGAAGGGGAAGGGCCCAGAGCTGTTTCTGTACCTGTGCTTCATTAGTTGTGACATGGCTTCATTCCACACAGGTGGATGTGGGTCACGTGGGGTGGGAACTGGACTGGGGCCTTCCTGCATGGGCAGTGAGAAGCTTCACCATCATCCCAGCAGTTACCAGTTGTGCTGCAGTTTAGCATATGGGGTTTGCACAGGCCAGGGCCAGAAATCGAACCCCAGTCCTCACAATTGCGAGGCAAATGCTCAACCGCTGAGCTATCCTGCCATCCCAATAAATGTATGTCTGTTTAATTTTGTGTGTGTGCATGCTACTTGCTGTTATATGAACATTATAAAATTCTACCCTTTGCCCATTGAAGTGAAGCCTATTGGAATGTATATACATGAGTGAGGATGACATTATTATTTCAACTATTAATTATTAGTTGAAAGGAAAACTTTGTTGTAATGCAGTATGTCCATATATAGCTCTGTATCCTAAACTGAGAGCCTGGGCAGGGGAAAGAAGAAACTGCAAGAAACTTCTGCTAGAGTCTAGCAGAGAAGCCATTCTGGAAGCTCATGTCTCCGTTGAACAGTTATGCATCGAACACCTACTTTATGCCTTTGAATAAAGCGAGTCCCTATTACTGAGCTTCTGACTCAAGCGGGTCACCCAGAAGCCGAGCAGGGGCTGGAGCTGGTGAGGAAAATGAGCATGTCTGCCGGGTCGGATAGAGGGAAGGGCCACGGGGGAGAATGCAGGAATGGACAGGGAAAGAGGCCGCCCTTTCTGACGGGGGGCGTCTTTGAGCAGGTGGAACTGAAGCTTGACCAGACCACAGGGAGGCAGCGAGTTCTGGGGGGCAGAGCAGTCTGGCATTCATTCTGGGTCCCACCCCTGCGTCCCTGGTTACAGATGACCACGTCCTGGCGGGCCTGAGAATGACCTCCCAAGGGGCTTGCCAGCTCCTGGGGAACAGGAGGCCCAGCCCCAGCAGCTGTGAGCTGCCACATAAATAAGGCCCCAGAGCTTTGTTCCCCTCCGTCTGCTCCCTGCCAAGCCTGCCAAGGCAGCCCCCTTTGTGTTTGCTAATAATGGATGTCCTTCCTGAGGCGCCATCAGGGTCTGAAACGCGAACTGTGAATGAGGAAGCCCAGCTCCTTTCTCTTCCCTTCTCCCACTGTGAGGCGGGGAACTCAGGAGCTTTTAAAGACTTTTATGAACATGGATGGCCATTGTCTTGTCAAAATGAATGTCCAAGCTGTGTAAGAAGTTTAATGACCAGCAGGCTAGACCGTAGCCTGTAGTTACCACATATTTTAGAAAACTGGGACTACAGGACCCTGCTTGTGAGGAGAGGCTGAGGTAGGAAGTGTGAACCTATATTGTAAGGACAGTTGCAGTCGGTGCAATCTCTTCCCTATATGTTTCTACTGAACTACTTTTTATTTAATTTTTTTAGAGATTTATTTTATTGTTTTTTGACAGAGACAGAGAGACAGAGATAGAGAGAGACAGAGAGAAGGGGGGAGGGCCCAGAGCAGTCTCTATAGTCATATGACGTCAGTTCTCCACATGATTTCCTTCCACACAGGCGGGTGAGGGCTGCACAGGGCGGGAACTGGGCCTGGGGCCTCCCGCATAGGAGACATGCCCCAGTTCAGCACATGGGTCTACACGGGCCGGTGCCGGGACTCGATCCTCGGACCCAGGGGCTGCAGAGTGAGCGCTCCAACCCACTGAGCCATCCCAGCTTCCCTCTAAAAGGTTTTTTAAAAGTGAGATTGCTGAATTGAAAGTCATGAGATTTTAAGATGGTAACAGATGCTCCAAAATATCATAGCAATTTGCACTCCTACCAGAAACATCTGAATCCCCACTTCCCCGTGTGCTTACCAGCAGTGGATGTGATCAATCTTTAATTTTTTTCTTAGCCAGCAGGCAAAAAATAGAATCTCATTGTCCTTTCAAATGGCATTCCTCTGACTACCAGTGAGGTTGTGTACATTGAAGAGTTCTAAGCTGGGGCATTAAAGAGCCAGATTTCTAGTTTGAACAATCACTGGGACCACAGTGCAGAGAACTGATTAGGATGGGAGTGGGGAAGGCTGGTCTGGAACTGAGGGAGGAGACTGCTACAGATTCACCTGGCAGTGATGCTGGGGTAAATGTTGCAACCCAAGAATAGAGAGAGCACAACAGGAGCACGAGAGGAGTTACGAGCTCTGTGTGGAGGAGAGTGAGTGACGAGACTTCATGGAACAGGGGACACTCAAGCTGAGCTTAGCATTCTCAGGATGGTCAGGAAGCTGTTTCTGTCCTCCCATTTGCATTATTGTGGTGATAACCTCTACTCCCAAATGCCAACCTCTAACCCTGGATCCTCATCCTGGATTCCAGCACCATGTTTGTTTTTCTATATTAGACATTGCAACATGGGTGTCAGTTGTAGAGACGGCTCAGACACCAAACAATAATTTCCTGTCTTCTGTTTCCCTCTCTTCCAAACCTACCCTCTCTTTCCTTCTCTTGACTTTGTAAGTGGCCTCACTATCTCCCTAACTACGTCTAGGATTAGGTTTAGTTAGTCTTGCCTAAACCACACAACTTGGAGTCACTTTTCAGCCCTGATCTGTTACCTGCCACAGCCAATGCATCACTAAGTCCTATGAGCTTACCTCTCTTTGGTCATTCACGTCTCACCTCCCTGCCTGTCTGTCATTCTTTCTGCAGCTGCCCTTTGACCTCATGCTCACCCTCTTTTTCTCTATAATTGCATACCTTCCTTAATTCCCAGCCTGATCATGTTCCTCCGTTCTGTTCTCTCAGCTTGGAATTTTCTTCCATCACTTACCCCCAATGAAGTGACACTTTCTCCAAAGCCCAGCGGGAATGTTACCCTTTCTGTGAAGTCACCCGAATTAGTCAGTAGCACTCTGCTCCTCCCTCAGTTATCTGTGTCCTCTTTGTGAACATGGGCCACAACTTTCTCATCTTTTTATGCAACACACTACCTGGCAAAGTCAGCAGTTCACAGCTGGCTGAAACAAGGAAGGCACACTGGTTTAAAGAATTAAGTTATTAGGAAAATAAATGTCTTATCTTTAAATGAAAAAAATTAATTTGTTAACACATATTTCTTCTTCCAAATTTGGAGGAAAAATTGAAAAGTAGAAGTAAAAAGTGATACCAATTCATTTACGTTCCCATTTATAATTTTGTCTTGCCTTCCCCCCTTGTGGTTTAATGATTACATAATAATCTATGGTGGGATGAGTCCCCCCACCCCATGTTCCCAATCCTAGTGTCTGGGAACCTTGGACTAAACTAAAAAAAGGGGAGTTACTATAATGTTAAGCAGTACTGGGAAGAAAAGGGCACTCCTTTAATATAATAAAAGATAAAACAATATGTTCGCAGCAGGTTATCCTTCACAGTGTTCTGACAGGTGGAATATTTTCCAGTGGGGTCCTATCATAGGGTCTAGAAGCAGCTGTCCTCAAACTACGGCCCGCAGGCCACATGCGGCCCGCCGAAAACATTTATCCGGCCCACCGGGTGTTTTTGCTGCCGCTGCCTGTCCTGCTTAGCAGCCGACTCCTCCTGGGCCTGTAGTCCGGCCCTCCAAAGGTCTGAAAGACAGTGAACTGGCCCCCTGTTTAAAAAGTTTGAGGACCTCTGGTAGAGTGAAGTTCTTGTAGAAATTGAGCTTGGGGTGAATAGATAATGGAGGAGCATCTTGAATCCCTACCACTCAATGTACACTTTATCACTCATCACCATCTAGTTTTTCCTTTTAACAGTAGAGTTTGTCTGGTGAGATTCTATTGCTTTCCCTAAGTTATTATCCGTGACCAACTAAAGCAATGAACAAGCTAGTATTTGTTGTCTGCTTTATAGTAGGGCTTAAGAGAAGACATGGGAGATAGAACAAAGCTCATCTCACCAGATCTTTATATCGTTAGACTCAGAAACAAACAAAGCAGTCACATTTCCTTTGGGGTTTCTGTTGTGTGCTTCATTAGCTAGGACAGTAAATCTGTTTGTCACCTACCCTCCTTTCTTTCTCTTCCAAGATGAGGGATGTGGTTGCAGTTTCCATTCTTTGATATGTCATAGATGTCATAATTTACATACTCAATGCCTTGATGTTGATCATTTAAGACCCCCACTTTTTTATCATTCAATAGTTATAATTAATAAATATTTGAGCCATTGAACATTATATTCAGCTTTATATCCTTAAGCCAATTCTTTATATAGAATTAGCAAATCAGAGAATAAGAACAGTTTGAGATTGTTGATACATTTGATACAATTTTCTCCAAAAGAATTTACACTTTGTGGTGATGCTGGGATAGCTCAGCAGTAGCGTGCCTGCCTTGCGGCCGCGGGGTCCAGGGTTCTCTTCAGGGCCCCTGAAATGCAGCCCTGTGTGCTGAACCTCGGTGCAGCTTGGGACTGCTGGGATGGCTTGGGTGGGGGAGGGGGCTCCTGCCTCCCATTTAGGAGGCCCTGCGTTTGGTTCTTGCCCTGTCCAGCCCCACATCCACCTGTGTGAGATGAAACTATGTCACAACTAATTATGTGCAACCATGGAGACTGCTCTGGGCCCTCCCCACCTTCTTTCTCTCTCTCTCTGCTTCTCTCTCAAAAAATAAATTAAAAAAAATTTACATTCTCTCTTGTAATGTATGAAAGTGGCATTTTTGTCACATCGTTTTCAAGAGTGAATGTTGACAACGAAATGCTAAATCCCTGCTAATTTGCTAGGTGATAGGCTGTCATAGAATTTTTATAGACAATGTCCTTACCTCTTCAGGAAATCGTTAAACTACCAAGATGTTTCATCTGTCTGTAAAGATTGTAGCTGGGTTAAAAGTCTGTTATAGATCACTTTAAATGTTCTGATAACCCCATCATTTTTGGCAACTCTGAGCCTTATTCCCATTTATAAGGTGTACAGTTGCACAGCAAAAATGGTTAGTTATAAATAATATTGGCTGTATCATCTTTGTGTAGGAAGAATGACTCCTTGTAAGAGAGATGGCAGCTGGGGACCCCAGGGAGAAAGGAAAGGAAAGAAGATGTTTGAATAGGAATAAGTTGGATAATCTGGGAAAGGATGAACTCACTAAAATTTGCTAACCATAAGTCATAGTTTTACGACCAATGGGCTATTAAACAAAGGAACTAGGGGGCTTGCATTCTTTTTCAGTTAAAAAGAGAAATCACACACATATTCCTCTAGGTGCAGTCAGGAGATGGGAAAGAAGGGTAAGACAGCAAAAACCTTGTGAGTCTTGACTACATTAACATAAGGACACTGCACAATCCTTGGGATTCACCGCGAGTCCCTTTCTTTTAGGATATTTGGTTGCCTCTCCATAGCTAGATGCCTTTCCTGAGCTTATAAAATGGAAAATACAAGGTTTGGATTTTGAATCACCACTCAGAAATCACAATTTCAAAGTCCCACAGAGTGGGAAGTTGCTATAATATTTGTGGCAAATACTTCTCAAGTGATTTCTAGCGCTTTGCAGTTATTTTCTCACTAATTGCTGTGTCTTTTTGTTGCTGTTCCTCAGGGGGAAAGTTGGTCTAGGGAGATGAGGTTCTGCTGCTCCCTCTTATTCATTTTCAATGCCCAACTAAAGCAATCGGCAAATGTGTATTGTTTCCTACTTGGTGCTGTGCCTGGAAAAGGACCAAGAAACCCAGCCAACTCTCATCCCAGCAGACCCTTCTGTTTAAAAAAAAAAAGAAAAAAACTCCAGGTGATTGTAACTAAGTCCTGCTTTGAAATAGACTCAGTCTGGTTTGGTAGAGACATGTGCCCCCATAGTGGCATTGTTGCAGTGAGTAATGATTAGGTGCCAGGTGTGGGGGTACAAGTGTGAACGCAGACAAAGACTAATAAATAGCTGAACTTTTGTAGGGCCTAACAATTTAGAAAGACCTTGCACGTAAATTTTTCTTATTGGAGATTTAGCAAAACAGAACTCTACAACATCCCCCTTTTACAGCTAAAGTAACGGAGGCTCAGAAATGTTAAATAAATGTGCTGTCACACAGAACCCCATGAGTCAGGACACAGACAGGAGTAAACATCACAAGTTAATGACTCAGTAAGGAGACTTGCCTGTCTGGACTAGAGGAGTCTACAAAGTGATTTGCAGGGAATATGATTTCAGAGGTAGGGTGGAGCCTTTGGAGGTAAATTTGAAGTCTTTAATTTTTAAAAATGTTTTGTTTTTTTTTAAGATTTTTTAAATTGTTTTTTGACAGACACACAAAGAGACACAGAGAAGGGGGAGAGCCCAGAGCAGTCTCCATGGTTGTACATCATCAGTTTTCAACACGGTTATGTTCCACACAGGTGGACGGGGGCTGTGCAGAGCAGGGACTGGGTCAGGGGCCCCCTTGAGCCAGGGGCTGAACTGGGGGATGAGGACCGAACTGGGGGTCTCCCACATGGGAAGCACATCTCAGTTCAGCATATGGGTCCATACCGGCCAGGGCCGGGATTTGATCCTTGGTTCCCAGGGCTGCAAAGCAAGCGCTTAACCTGCTGAGTCATCTTGGCTTCCCCTTAAAAAAGTTTTGAACAGGAATGTGACATATTAAAAGTAATGCCTTGTATAGGTATACAGGTTGAATTGGGATGGGGAGAAGTTGATTTATAGAGGTGACTAATGTTGCAGTAGCTCACATATGATATATTGGACTTAATTCTGGATGGGAAGATGGTGTAGGATGGAGAGAAGACCCAAATGAAGGACATATTCAAAGAAAACCATGGAGGTCTTAGTAATAAAATGGACATGGTTGGTGACAAAGGAGGGAGAATAAAAATGGTGATTTGGTTTTGAGGCTGGGGACAAGGACCCAAATGTGGATCCTTGAATTCTCATGCAGCTGAACAATTCTCTTTAAGCATTTCCCGTGCTGGGGTAGCACAGAGTTGGAGGGAGTTACATAGTACGAGGTCTAGCTTGTTAATTCAATGAGGAGGCTATCCAATAAGCAGTAGAGAAGAGTAACTTTTATCAAAAATGTTTCTAGTGTTGATGAGTGGGTTTCTCTGCTATAAACACTAAATCACTTTATCCAGTTTTCTGCCTTGTTTGGTGATGGTGTTTCTTCAAGGTACAACATGGGACAGGTAGAGACTAGAGTTCTTTAATAACAAGATTTCCATTTGTGAAAACTTGTGAAGTTTTAACAATTTGTATTTCTCTGGTGTCTCTGACTATTGCAGTTTCAGGATGTACCTCTACAACGTATTACTGCTATGTTAGTAAAGTGGGCATTTGAACAAGTCAGGGATAACAAAGACCTTTGAATTACAAGGGTGTCCTTAGAAGATTTCCATATAATTAGTAGCTCATGGAATAATTATATTCTTATGTTTCAGAGTTTTTCTTATTTCAAGAATAAGAAATATTAGATAAGAGAAATATTACATAACCAGAACTCACAGCTTTTGGTAATAACGGAGAGGAGGCTGGGTTAGGCATCTTTCATGCACGTAGAAAAATCAGAATTGTTAAATGGTCTTCTAATTTACCTGAGTCCCTGTGTGAGTGAGGCAACAAACCAAAATATTAATAGGAGTTTTTAAGTTCTTTTGTTCCAAATCTTTTTTGAGTGTTGAGACCTTGAGCCAAGAGCTGTAATCAGTGACTTCCAGATGTAGATTCTTTGATCTGAAATGAAAAAAAAAAAGGAGTGTGACCAACAACCTTCCAGTGTCTCAAATGTTTCCTGCATACTCCTAGGTTATCTATACAGACTTTCTACTCTGGAAACTATCACACCTCATTTCCTGCAACTGTGTTCCAAGTTTTTATTTATTTATTTATTTTTTGTAGCAAATTGTTAGGCATTTCCCGAAAACCTACTATGTGCCCTGTGCTAGTTCCTGTGCACAAAATTTCCTCCATGTTGACTGAGTCTGACTCTGTCTCTACGGTAACCTTGATAGAAAGCTAAGTAATACTCCCAGTTGGATGCCATTTGGTTTAGGATTTGGACAACGCCAGGACAAGGGTGCCTTAGTGAATTGGTATTATGTGTTACTAAGACTTCTCAATGCTAAATTCCTTTCAGAAAATAAGCCTTCCTTGAGGTATGTATAGGAGGTAGGAAAAAAAGACCTGAATTGAGGATTTCCAAACTGGAATTTCTTTGCTATGAAGCTTTGCCATGGTGGTCTGACTTTCTGCAAATCCTTTAGTTTCTATCTACTTCAGTTTCCTCAACTATACAATAAATGGTTGAACTGAGGGCAGAGACACCTTGTAATCTATGCTCTTTCCCCCAGCTTTCACATCCCACTACCACATTTTGTTTCACTTTGGCTAGGAAAAATTGGTACCTTTTGTACCTTCAGAGTGCTAGGTAAATGGATAAAAACTATATAAAACTGATAGTTTTAATAAAAGATGCTTTACTTGCCACTCACAAACATCATTTTTCCATCATTGGAAAATAAATTGATTTCAATGGATTATTTGTGCAATGTCAGTCAAGCCTCTTTTAACTGGATGTTTCATATATGGAAAGTAAGTGTAACTTTTTAGGAGAGATAAAGCCTCAAAGTTTTATCAGACCATTTTACTGCATCGGCTCTCTGGAGGCAATCTTTTTTTTTTATGGAAGAATGACATTTTTTTTTTCAGTACATTAATGTGAACACAACATATTTGGTAGGCTAGTATCTAGGGTTGGAAGAATATAGAGGACAGAGAACTAGATAGAAACAAAATAGATGATAATAAAGTCTATGTTTCTTTTAGAAAAGAACAAAAGACTGCTGCGCCTGTGAATCTAAAATAAGTGAATAAAGACTTGTTTAATTATTCAGTTACATACTCCCTGCTAAGTGATGAGAGTGAAGGGAACTGAATCATCTATTTAAATTAAGCTGGTACAGGGCGTTCTTTGGGGCCTTAGCTACTTCTCGGACTGGCCCTGAGAAGTTTGCTTTCTGGGTTAGCAGCAGCCCAGTCATGATGGTCAAGTTCTTGACAGTGTAGAAATTAAGAGGTAGGGGGTGCGTGGGGCATGGGGAGGGAGCGAGACGTGGGACAGCCAGGCAGTACTCACCCTCCCAGACTCAATCAAGGAAACACATGACCTGTGAGACAGTGAACCCTGCCTGTCCCTGTGATTTTTGTACCCTATAATTCTAGGGCAAGTCATCATTCCTTTGGTTGCCTTTGAGACCTGTTCTTTCGAACCAAAGTTGGACTCTTCCACAAGATTCCCTACTCAGAGTTTAAAGCTTGCTCTGATCTCTCCTTAATTCACTGCAAGCTTTTGTTTTGCATTACCAAGGTTCTGTAGCCTGCAGTTTTAGGGCCCAGGTGCAATGTTGCTAGCAGCTAAATCTGGTCTCTTGAGAATTACCAAAGGCAAGGGCTTTCTGCAGAGACCCTGCTGGCCTTGGGCTATTGTGTGGTCAGACTACTAATTGCTGCCTCTGATGTTTGTCACCAATGCCTAGGAATGAAGATATTCTAGTGTAAGATTCTTTTTTTCTATCCCTCCTGTGAATTTGAAGTTGCACATCAATGGTCCTAAAGGGGAACAAGTAGGTTGCCTGAGGTCACAGTGCCTCTCTGGGTCTCACCTTCCTCCTCTTGATAAAAGAGAGGGCTGTCCAAGGTCATTGCCAGCTCTAACGCAACATGCTCATCAATATCACTGTGTTCCTACCAAATTCACTCTGGGATACCTCCTTGTCCAGAATCCCCTGCCTCCATCAAAATTAATTTCTTTCTTTGCAATATCACCTCACTATGTTCTATTGTGATCTTCACCACAGCTCACTTTGTATTTTGGTTCTTGGATCTGTGTTTGTTTCCCTGACTGGACTGTTAACTCCTGGGTATCAGGTCTGTTCATGTCTTATTTATCTTTCCATTTCTTGTAGTGCTTTCTGCATTGCAGGCAGGCATTCGAGAAATGTCTGGGTTGAACAGAATTCCTCACTTGCAGTCAGTCACAAAGAAATGATCTGTAAGCAAGCCCTTGAGGATACAACAGGTAAAATCTCAGTTCCTATCAACCCCTTTAGACCCATTGCAGTTGCGAAGATAGTTAGCTCTATGCTCCCAGACCAAGTTTATTAAAATGGAAATCTTCAAAAATTCTAGTTTCCTAGTGAATTTTTAAAGTTCTGCAGCAAACATGGTTGTTTCAATTTCTGCCAGATTAATGACCCCACAGAGAAGTAGCCTGTACACATAATCCAGAGATAACAAATCTTGGAATCCATTGAAAACAGACCAATCAGAGCTCTTTTTTTTTACTCTGTTGAAGCAGAAAATCAAAACAGTATCATTTCCATATATTCTTCATTAACCTATTTTGTCCATAGTATGTCCAATGTATTGTAGGACATATAAGCTGAAGAGAATGCAGCTTCTGACATTATAAGCTTGAAGCTTTATAAAAGATTTTAAGAAATCTCTTACACACTTCAATGTAAGGTTGAATTTAATATTTGCAATTAGCGAGTGAGAAATTTCCAGCTATGGAATTCAGAGGGGGGAAAATTCACATCTCTAAGGACTAATTAAAAAATATTTCTTAGACAATGTAGAATTTGAGAATGGCATTGAAGGATAAATACAATTTTAGTAGATAGAGGAACCATATAAGCAAAGGTAAGGGAGTGGGAAAACCTGGAGCATAGAAATGTAACAGGTTAATTCTCAGTTTTATTCATTCTGAATAGTCCAGCTTATTCAGAATGGAGGTTATGTATGTCAGAGTAATGGGAGACAAGACAGGGGCAGGGTTCATGCTGTGTAGGATATTGAATCTTCTCAATAAGTGGCTTGTTCTGAAATTGGTAGGCAACAGGGTGCTAGGAAAGGATTTTGATCAGGGGAGTGAATATTTTAAATCAAATATTGCAAACTTCTGCTAGTGGGCCAAATCCAGCCTGCTGTCCTATTTTATTAGAACACAGCTATGTCCATTTATTTATGTATTGTTTATGATGGCCTTTGGGCTATATGAGAAAGTTGAGTAGTCGTGACAGAGATTTATGGCCACATGGCCCACAAAGTCTTAGCTATATACCATATTTTTTCATTTATAAGACGACTCCTACTTTTCTAGCTCAACATTAAGAAATCAATACACAGATTACTGTTGTGTAGAAGATGACCCACAATGTTTGGTCTAACAAGTTTAGACAAAAGTATCACCTTATACACACAAAAATATGGTATTATCTGAACTTTTATAGAAAAGGTTTGCTGATCCCTGATGTAAACAGCATTCATTTATCCAGCCATTCATTCATTTACTCATTTATCGATTAATTCAACAAACATTCAGCATTTATAGAATGGTAGGGATATGCTCTGGTATTTTCCCCCATTATTCAATTTAAAGTTGAATTCTTATTCAAGTTATCTTTCAGAGAACTTAAATTCTTGTGTCATTCATTATTAGACATGTAGTTTCTTCAAATGCCATCAAAATGTTCCCTTTGCAAGTACTCTTGGCTAATCTTATCAGGGCTAAAGTTCAAGCAATACTTAGGTCAACGATTCAGGTGGAAAGTGGCCATATAAGATTATAAATTAAACAATGCAGCAGAGAAGGTCATTATAATGTAAGTTAATGCCAGGGAGGCCAACTGTACTATATAGATAAAAATTGGTTGGGTCTCTTGGTCAAAAACTGGTAGTCTTAACTTTTCTGCTAAGGTAAGATGGTAGCAGAAGGGACAAATGTGGGCCAGTCTTCCACCAGCCTCACCACCTATAGAACTGCTGTCACCACCACTGCCTCTACTAGCTCTATGATTGCTTCTTGTGGTGTTCAGCTATGGAACGTGAAAGTGATCCCATGATGACTGTATTAATTTGCTGAGCTGCCATAACTAATGCCATAGACTGGTTGGCTTAAACAACAGAGATTGATTTCCTCACAGTTCTGGAGGCTGGAAGTTTGAGATCAAGGTGTCAAAAGGGGTGGTTTCATTTAGAGGCATCTCTCCTTGGCTTGTAGATGGTCAACTTCTCCATCTGTCTTCACGTGGTCTTTTCTCTATGTGCCCATATGTCTATGTCCTAATCTTTCCATTTCTCATAAGGACACCAGACATATTGGACCTCATTTTGCATTAATCACCTCTTTAAAGACTGTCTCCAAATATAGTCACATTCTGAATCGCTGGGGGTTAGGACCTTAATATATGATTTTGGCGGAGGGCTCAATTCAGCATATAACAATGACCGATTTGTAGGATATGTGCTTTGTTTTTATTTCTGAATTTAATTCTGATGATCACTATTTATGAGACTCTATTACATTTTAGGAAGTACATTAATTTCAGTTTCATTTATGAGCATAAATCATGACACTGTGGCCATGGAATAGAGAGAACTCAGTCTACTGTGGCTTCCATCTTATTAGCACCATCCTTTGTCCAGCTGACCTCCAGCAGAGAGACATCTCCAGTCTTCCTCACAGTAGTGACTCATCTTCCTAAAGGACGACTCTGGTCATGTCTCTCCCTCTAACTGTGAGCATTTTAAGGGAAGGGCTATGTCTGATTCACCTATGAATGTTAGGAGCCTAGCCCATTGCCTGACGAATAGTGCATACTCAGTAAATGTTTATGGAAATGAAAGTGAGGTACTATATGCTACTCTGGTTACATGTGGTATAATAATTGACTCCAAAATGTGTTGTTCAAAACAGCAACCATTTTATTATTCATGGATTCTGCATGTCAGAAATTTGAACAAAGCACAGCAGACATAGCATGTAGTAATATTTGCCACATGTGTCCAGAATGCTGCTGGAGACCTGAACGCTTCAAATGACTTAACAGCTGAGACTTCTTCACTCACATACCTTGCACCTGGGCAGGGCTGAGTGGACCATTCCATCTAGAGCACCTACTTGTAGGCTGACCAGATGTTCCATTTTAAACAGGACAGAAAACAACTGTATTGTCTCTTTTCAACTGGGTCATATAGTCAGCCTACTGACACCTTGAATTTAGCCCAATAGGACTAAGTTGACCATATGTACCATTTGAAATGGGACAGTACTGTTTTTTTTTTTGTTTGTTTTTTGTTTTTCTGTCCTGTTTAAAACAGGGCATGTGGTCAGTCTACCTATTTGTGGGTTCTCTACATGGTTTGAGCCTCACAGCTGCAGGGTAATCAGTCTTCACTGCTGGCTCAGGGTAACAAGCATGAGTGTTCCAATGAACAGAGCAGAAGCTGCATCTCCTTTTCCTACCCAACCTCAAACGTCACACAGCATCTTTTCCACCATACCCTATTGGCCAATCTGTCACCAGCCTGCCTAAATTTAAGGAGAGTGCTACTTGATGGGGAGTAGTACTTTCATAGAATGATAACAGTATGTGGGATGGGAGTTATTATTGTGGCCATTTTGGAAAATATAATCTGCCATTAAAAAATATCAGACCTACCTAAAGAACTAATAGTATACAGAATTCTATTTAGTCACCAAATGTTAAAGAGGTTTAGGGATCAATGCTAAATTACTTATTTAATGTCAACAATGCAAAATGGTTGAATACACCCTCTCACTTGGTCTTATCTGCCTATGAAAAAGTGATTTACAAAGATATGTAATAACATGGAAATATTAGCTTCATAACTGGTGAAACTAGATTAGAGAAAGCAACTTATGGCTTCCTATTAATTCTCTTACTCAATTAAACTCTTCTACCCAGAATTATAAACCATCCTGCTCCAGGATAGAGGAGCCAGAATATATACTTATGTACTCAATCAGATCATGGAGGAAGAGCAAGTGTATGTTGAAGTTTTTAACCCATTAGCTCCACCCAAATGGATATGTGGACTAATGGAATAATGGGTGTCAGATTCACCAGCTCACCAGAGACATCACTCCTGCCACGGAGGTGGAGAGTAAGTGTTCCTCCGACATTTTCCCCACCCGGGAGAACTTTCCTCCTTAAGTATGAGTAGTAGAGATGTGTTCCCCAGTTAACATTTATGTATTAAGTGAAAAAGCACATAACAAAAATATGGGATTATAATTGTATTTATATAACATGTTACATAAAACTGTCTTTCTCTCTCTATAGTTATATCATCAGATGTGAGACATATAGCTGTATACAACACACACACACACACACACACACACACACACACACACACTTAACCCTATGTAGAAAAAAAGGAGAGTGACAGAAAATACATCAAAATAATAATATTATACCTGTTAAATTTTGCTTGTGGGTTTATGGATCCCTCCTTTTTCTCCATGTTTTAGTTTTAGTTTAGTTTTGTTTTAAGATTGATTTTGTTGTTTGAAAGAGAGACAGAGAGAAAGACAGAGAGAAGGAGGAGGGCCAAGAGCAGCCTCCATAGTTGTATGTCATTAGTTTCGATGTAGTTTCATTCCACACAGGTGAATGTGGGGCTGTGCAAGGCAGGAACCAGAGTGGGGGCCTTCCACATGGGAAGTGGGCTGGGGCTGGGATTCGATCTCTGGACCTCGTGGTTACAAGGCAAACCCTCAACCTGTTGAGCCATCCCAGAATTCCTCCATGTCTTCGTATTGATCAAGTTGTCTGTAATTAAGGCAAATTACTTTTTAATGACAAGGTATACTTTCTAAAATGGTATACTTTTTAAAATTTAAAAAGTTAATTATGAAATTATTCATCCCTAGACACATTATTCATACAAAAATGGACACTTCCCATGAGCTCTTTTGGGATAAGCTCTGCCATAGAACTACCAAGAATTAATGAAATACGTAGAGAAGAAATAGTCTAAGAATAATTTTTCTTTCTGGGAACTGAAAACGAAGTCAAAATTAAAAACTTGACTAGTCTGTGAAGAAATGAAAAACCAATATGAGGTTTTTCTTTAAGTGGTGAGTACACAATCTAACACATAGATGATGTGTTATAGGATTATACACTTGAAACCTATATAATTTTATTAACCAATGTCACAAATTTAATAATAAAATAAAATAAAATTATATTAAAAAAAAAGAAAAGGTTCACATGACTGGTCATTTTGACAGCCAAGCCATCAGAGACCACGTGCTTGGACATGAACTCTGGAAGGTGCCTTCTACCAGAAGGAGTTACCCTTTGGCAGGTTGAATCTAGAGAGCTTTTTTTTTTTTTTTTAATATTTATTTATTTATTTTTGACGAGAGAGAGAGAGAGAGAGAGAGAGAGAGAGAGAGAGAGAGAGAGAGAGAGATACAGAGACAGAGAGAGAACTGAACTGGGGGAGCTCCCAGTTCAGCATATGGTTCCGCACGGACCGGGGTGGGGATTCGATCCTCGGTCCCCGGCGCTGCAAAGTGAGCGCTTAACCCACTGAGCCATCCTGGCTTCCCCTAGAGAGCTTTTTAAGGGTTTCTGACCCAAAGCATTAAAAATCCCTCCTGCTGTGACAGCTTAGAAGAACTGAAGCTTTTGTTTTCTTTCAGAAAGGAAAAAATAAAAAATAAAAAATAAAACCATTACCTTGGCCCTTCATTGCTGTCTCTCTCATCTCACCCTCAAAATGAGTTTCAGCTGTATATACTTGGACAAGACATGATTTGAATGTTTTGAATATGTAGTGTGTTCTTTTAAAATTCCATACAACCTACACAGACATTCTCCAGCTATGTTTGTATAGTGATAGTGAATAACTTGCTAAGCATTTAAAATTAGATCATCAAATAACCAAGTATGAATTCAGAAAACTCTCAGGATATCTAATCACTAAGTCAGTGTACCTGACTGGTTTATATTTTCCTAAGGGAATGCATCAGTATTATTCCCTGAAAGATTTTGATGGTGCAGAGGTATTCAAACAGACATTTAATCTTTTTAGGAGAATTTTAGCTACTGAAAAGTCACATCTACTGTCATCAAGATTTATACTGCTTGTATAGTTAAAGTACTTCCATACGATTTGTCTTTGTGGAGAAAGGAAGGTTAATTATTGAAAATGTTCATACAGAAATAGAAGTACATTGCCCCAAAAATGTGACCAGCAGCTGGGAGTAGTGAGGTCTGACTGGACATTTATATTTTTTGATCAAGGAGGGGTGGTGAGGACTCTTTCTATATATTAATTAAATAGAAGATATAGAAGACGCTGGTGGCTAAAGTTCCATATGTTTGGGGGAAATGCCAGAGAGACTTTGTATTGTTCAGATAAGATTTGAAGGTCTTTTATTTTCATCAAGATATCAAAAACCTTTTTGTTAGAATTTCATCTTAAAAAGATTTTCTCTTCTAAGACACATAATCCACAATGACATAATTATTTGATCTCTCCAACTTGAGATCTATGAAAGACCCAGTCTCAGGGTTCAGAAAGCAAGATTACATAGCTCATTTTGTGTGGTTATCTCATAATACATGAAAGGTCATAGTTTGAATTGTATGTATCAGTGGATTTCTAATGACTGGCTTTGTGGATTAAGTGTAGGAATAAAGATGGCCTCAACAAAAAGGACAGTAGAATCAACAGACCCTTTGAGAGACTGGAATGTAACCACCTTGAATGCAAACAAATTGCCTGAAGTCCTAGCATCCTGGCTTCTTGCAGATCGGCTGTTCTTGGACTCTCCTTCTGTGGGGCCAGGTGACATGTGGCCCTCTAGTTTCCCCCCCAGAAATTCCCCCAATTCCATTCATTCCACCAGCAGGAAGTTGCAGTTCTTCTCATAGCAACATGTGCTGCCTTTTCATGTCAGCATCCCTGAAGGGCTTTGCAAAGATTAAAGAAATACTTTCAGATCATGGAGATTATGTCATCCCATTTTGCAGATAGGGAAGCTGAGACAGAAAAAACTAGTAAAAATGAAGGCCATTTTCTCTAATACAGCAGAAGCCAGAAGGCATAAGTCATGACTCTAATTCTAATAGAGCGATATGATTAAATCGAAATTCATAGGCACGTTTTTTTTTCTTTTGCTTCTTCAAAATCAGCCCTGCAATTAAAACATAATTATGCTTTGCTCATTCATGGTACCTTTCACCCAGGGAACAGAAAGTGCTTTACAAACATTAATTAAGCAGCACAACACCCCTGTGAGGAAGGTAAAAATTACTCTGCTCTCATGGTGGCGTGGAAACTGAAGAATTCAGTACTTTATCCATGATGATAATGAGACTCATCCAAAGTTCCATATGGCTGAAGTCGCTCTGTAGTCTTACGTTTTAGTTAGACATTCTTTGAAATGCATTAATAATCTTTTGTGAAAAGTATTTTCAACTGCTTATTGTTAACATTTTATGTGGGTTTTTTTTATTTGTGCTTTTGTAAGTCCTGTTGTAAATTTTAAGTCAGACCTTAAATTATAGGAAACTTTTTTGGTATTTTTGCTTGATTACTCTAAATATCTAGGTCTCACCTGAATTCAAAAGTCATTTTCAATATTTTTATCTTTCAGTAGGCTTTTTCTTGAACTATCCTGAACGAATACATAGAGTGTGAAAACAAATCATAAATACAAGACTTGATGAATTTCATGGTGAATATCTTTGTGTAGCTGCACAAAACATTAACAGTACCCCGAACCCCTCAGCCCTTTGTGCCCACTTCCAGTCACTGCTCTTTCAAAGGTAACCAATAGCATGTATTCTAACATAATAGATTAGCTTTGCCTGTTGTTGTACTTTAGATATATGGAATCATGGAATCATACTATAATTGTTCATTTGTGTCTGTCTTCTTTCCTTAAGCATTATGTTTCTAGAGATTCATGCAAGTCATTGCTTATAGTTAGAGTAAGTTCATTCTCATTACTGTGGAGTCTTCAACTGTTTAGTACAACATAATTTCTTTGTTTATTCCACCATTGATGAACAATTGGGTTGTTTCCAGGTTGAGGCTATTGAAGTATTATTTTAAAGATACATTGGTGTACACACTCTTCTTCAATTATGTTGAAATAAGTCAAAGATATCTTTTTCACATGCTTTACCATGGAGGCATTGAGATGACTAATACAGTAACTTCTCACTTAGTGACTTACCTTGTTTCACGACCACTTGGACATATGATCCTCTGCGGGGAATCCCATTTCATGTTCCTGCAGTTGGTTAGCATTCACTACACAAAGCCATCACAATCACCGCAAAACTATATATTTCATTTATAAGTGTGATGTCATGTGATATCTATTGAAAATTACATACCTTATGGCACCATGACACATCATAAGACATTCACTTTTAAGCTCCTCACTTATCTACTGATTTGCTTAACAACCTAGTCTTAGGAATGGAACCGGGTCGTTAAGTGAGGAATGCCTGTATCTACTAAGCAGTTGCTAGGTGTTAATCATATAAAGAGGACTGAGAGTCTTCAGATCCTTTTTTCCAATTGAGGGTGTGGGAATAATTAAAATTTTTCTCCAAATCCAAAAATGTCATCTGCCTTTGTTAGTTGGTTGAATTCACAAGAAGAATCTTAGAGAAGTGAGTTCAAAGAGTTCAAATACCAGCTAGGCCTGGGTATGAATTGTAGCTCTGCCATTTACTTTGTGATGTTGGCTAGCACCTTACTTAACCATCAAATGGAGTTAAATATATAGCTCTAAGCAGGAATTCATATGTTATTATAAATGGCATAGAAATATTAGTTATATTTTAACCCAGTATGGCTCTAAAGTTCTATCAAATGGTAGTCTTCCTAACCTGGATTATACTTCTAGATTATTAAGAATTACTTACTTGAAAAATTCAATAAACAACTGTACAGTGAGTATAGAAACATCTATGAGAGCTGTCCAGAAAGTATCCAGCCATCTGCTATGAAAAATAGAGGCATTTATGGCTGGATTTTTTTTCTGGACAGCCCTTGTATATTCAAAGGGACCTGTAACGTGAAGGGTTTTTATATGTCTTCCTGAAATATACTAATGATAAACATACAGTGGTCAATTAATTCAATCTTAGCCTTCCTGAAAGAGCTTATCATAGATATAAAAAAACAGATCAAATGTCATTACAGACAAGCTCTGTAAACAACTTGCTTTAATGTATGGTTTAGATTGGAAAATTGTTGGCGTTAAGCTCAGAATTCTGTCAAAATGGAAGCCTGGGCAGAAAATTGCTATGGGATCTGTGCATTTGTGGGATCCTAGATCAAGGAACCTCATTATTAAATGATATTTTAGAAATAACAGTTGGAGTTCACTGGATGGGAGGGGTGGGTTTTTTTTTTTTTGTTTTTGGTTTTTTTTTTGTTTTTTGCATGATTCTCATGTGGCTGGCTAGCTGTCAATTAAATACATTTCACAAATTCTTGACTTCCAATTGGAGAGTCATTTATGTGAATCACTACCTTGTCCTCTTCTACCTTTTCGCATCTGAGGAAATGGTACCCAGTTGCTCAAGCTAGAGCCTCAGTGCTCCTGCCTCCTCATTCTACCCAGACCCAAACAACCCAGCAATTCCTGTCCGTGTAGCTCCTAAATATCTTGTGAATCCACCCACTTCTCTGTGTCCCATTGCCACTACCATAGTCCAGTCTGCCAGTATCCTACTCAGATCACTTCAGGAGGCTTACACCTGCTCTGCCAGCATCCATTTCTGCCCTTTTACATTTCTATCCCTGTGTTGCAGCTAGAATTGATCAGTTCAATGAACCAGATCAGTTCTGCCTCCTGCTTCACACATCCTTGGATAGTTTCACATTGAATTTAGGGGGAAGTCCATAATTCCTAACCTAAAAAATGGCCCCTTTCCCCTTTGCTATCCTGCCCCAGAGATTTCATGCTACAGCCACCTGGGCCTTCTTTTTGGTCTCTAAGTGCCCTGTGCCCTTCCTCTTTTCCTAGTAAGCTCCTACTGATTCTTCAGGTTTTGTGTTTAATATATTACTTCAGGAAAACACTGCATGATTCCATGTGTTAAATTATTAAGCCCCTCCATTACTTTCATAGCACTTTCTACTTGTATTTGTAATACGGTTCCTATTTAAAATTTTGCATTTAATGTTTGCTTTTCCTGCTAGTCTATAAGCTTTATAAGAGTATGAATTCTGTCTACTTTGTTTACAGAAGTGTCACTATTGTTAAGTTCTCAGTGAACATTATTTGACTGATTGAATCATATATTTCTATAGGGTAAGATTAAGTTGTTAATAATTTCAGAGGAAACAGTGAACAAATTTTTTTCTCCTCAGAAATGTTGAAATGATATTTTAAAACAGCAAAGGAAATTGTCAGTGTGATTTGTGAAACTAAAGAGTGAGCCCTTCATGAGAGATTATAAAGGTCATATGCTGATAGTTATTTTGACCATTTTCCATGATATATTTTGTTATCAATAATAGGACTTCATAATATAAGTTAAACAACAACAAAGTACAATGTATATGGTCTTTACTATCTCAGTAATAGCATATGCGGACTCTCTGGAAAAATCCAGCCATAAATGCCTCTATTTTTCATATTACATGGCTGGATACTTTCTGGATAGCACTCATATAATAGCAAAATATACCCTGAAGGAACTCCTTTGCCAGCCTACCTTTTTAAAACTTCTTGACTACTTTTTTTCTCCATATATTGAGCATCTGCAACAAGGCTGTCTGCAAACTCAGACATAATGTCTCTTGCTCTTCTCTGTTACATCAGCTGAGTGCCGGGCTAGTTTCTCAGACCAGAGCACGGGCACCATTTCATTTAGAATCACCTGGGGTTTTAACTACAAGTGCAGATTTCTGCTCCCATCAGAAACCCAGGAATTAAAATCTCTGGCAAATGAGGCCTAGGGAACCACATCTTTAGCAGAAACCCAATGTTTGAAAACTATTGGTCTAGTTCCTGTCTAGTCATTACCGTTTTAGAAACTGACAACAGGCATATATGATGATAACTTTGGGGAACACAGGATTACAATCTATACATGCCTTTGCTGGTAGGGCCGTTCTGTCAGCTTTGACTTTAAAATAAGCCTGAATCTCTATCATGATAAGAGTCATAGAAACAATGATAAAGGGAACTTAAAAGTCCATTTGGTTAAACTTTGTGCTTCAGGCATATTGATAATGGTTTATTTTTTTACTAGAGATATTTGAGGCCAGAGAACCCATTAATATAATTGGGGCTTATCACTGAGATAATCAGATAATCTTAGGTGATCTACAAAATCTTTTGGCTTGGCCTAAGATTCATTTCTTCTTGTTTGGGACTTTGAGAACATGAAGAACAGCTAACATTATCACCATCTTTTTTTTCTTTTTAAATTTTATTGTTTGAGAAAAGGTGTGTGTGTGAGAGAGAAAGAGAGAAAGAGAGAAGCAGGGAGGGTCCAGAGCAGTCCCCATAGTTGTACATCATTAGCTGTGACATAGTTTCATTCCACACAGGTGGATGTGGGTCTGCACGGGACAGGAGCCTGCCTGGGAGGCAAGAACATTCATTGGTTACCAAAGGACTGAGCTCAGGATTCAATCCCTGGACTTCGTGGTTGCAAGGCAAGTGCTCAACCTGCTGAGCTATCTGAGCATCACCTGTCACCATCTTAAAATACCGGTACTTACATATAGACTTGTCATCATCCATCAGGATTAGTGTTCAACGGTATCTCCAATACAGACTCACTGTGTTGAAAGCCATCTTAGTAGTCATACTTAAGTTGAACCTCCTCATTTTACAGATATACTTGTATAACCAAATGCAGGGATTAGATGTTATTCATTTATAAATCAGACAGATTTATGAGTGTATTTCAACACCTTGAATTAAGTTGTATCTTGGGTTACATTTTCCCATGGTGCAGTTGAAAAGCATCTGGTCCATCTAATTCAGATCTGGTTCAAATCCTTCTCTGTTACTTACTACCTGTGTGACTTACACACATTATATGACACACTTGAGTTTCATTTTCCTCACATGGTATATGAAGATAAAATCAACTTTGTGTAATTCTATTGAGAATTAAATGAGATACAGCATACTGTGTGATACATAGTAGATGCTCTGTTAAAAGATTCATGTGTTTGTTGATATAACTTTTGGCACTCTGTATCAAAATATAAAATACACATATACCATGACTTGGTCGTTGCAGTCATCGTAGTGACATCAAGCACTAATTACAATGTTCATAAGCCTATAAATTATTAGTTATAGCTCATTATTACAGGGCTTTAGTTATACAGTGGGTCAGAGCTTATTTTCTTAAACAACAATCCATACTAATATTTTGAAACAACCCAAATATCCTAGAACCATGATTCTATTTTCTGACATCTTCTAGAAGAATTTAGCCATACCCACTTTAGTCGTAGAATAAAAATAATCATGATAAGTAATGAGTTAATAGTTTATTTAATGTATATTACATGTCAAACCTGAGCTTATTTACTTATTCTTTGCCATAACCCTTTGATGCTGATACGATGTTATTCATTTTTTAGTGAGATTAAGTAACTTGGATATCTTGTGGAGAAAAGTGGAGTGGCAGGGTTTGTTACATAGTTAGTGACTGAATCAGAATTTGAACAGAAGTTGCTTTAATTCCAGAGCTAAGTGCTCAACTCTGTAACTCTTATCTGTGAAGATTCAAACAAACAAACAAGTAAAATAATGTGAGGGTCCCATTCTGGAGTTTCTGAGCTATAGGCATGGCTGAGAACAACTGTCATAATCATTATACTTCCTGTCTTTCTATGTACCTTGTGTATGGTCTGCTTATTAAAAAGAAATTAAACTACTCTACGTGTGATTATCTTACTCACTTAAGGTGGACCCATTTTCACCTATCAAACTCTTCCTACAGCTTCTTTGAATTGCCTCAGGCAGTGGGATTCTCCTTTGAAAGGTCCTGATGAAAAAAACTAATTAGGTACAGATGCACTTGAATGTTTGTTTTACTTACTAATGGTTGGGTGTAGGTTTCCTTCTTTTCCCTCTTCAAGGAAGCTGAGGTTCTGAGGCAGCCACAGACTACAACATAAATATGGGGACAGAGGGAGGGGAAAACTTGGAAAACTCAAAACTTGATATTTCCCAGACATGCCCCAATCTGCTTCTGACCTTGCTTCAAAAGAAGTGGTTTCCATAACAGAACATATGTAACATAATGTGACCCTACTGGATGGAGCAGTTCCTAATTAGACATCAGCCTTTGCTTTCTTACAGCCTTGGACTCTACGGTTCTAGTTGTTGACTGCTAAGAGAGGGACTGGTGCTTGGGCCCTGTCATCTAAACACCTTCAAGGCAATCCTTACCTCCTTACTGCTTCTTTCGCCACCTCTGGTCTCTAGATTCAGTGCGAATAATTTGTGCCCCAGGTGATACGTGTAGTTTACAAGAGTTCATTAATTATATCCTCCGATTTCTAACCAGCCCTGCCTAGCAAGTCATCTGAGAGTTAAAATAGTTTCTCTTTACATTTCGTGACAGAAAAGACTGAAAAAGATCTGAGAGGCAATAGAATCTGCCCAAAGCAGCATGGGGATAGAAGCTGAGCCAGAATTCTTAGCGTTTCCAATTTATTAGGCAAGATCGCTGCCTCCCACTATGACATGTGGGCCATTTCCTTCTTGTATTCCCTGACCCGAGGTTTTCATCTGAGTAACAACAAGGTTAGAAGAAGGGTCAACTGTCTGGGTGACTTGGTGGTAGCTTCTATTAGGACTGCTTTTTTCTCCATAATGATACAATTTAATCTCACAGTTTCAATGCTCGTCCCAAAATATTTCAAAATGTGAAATGCACACGAGCCAAATGACAAAAATGTTTTTTTAAAAAACAAAAACATGGGCTTCTTGTCATCCACCACACTGGCTGTTTCAATGTCTGTTCAGTCAGTAAATTATTCTTTCTGATCTTCATTTCTGATGATATCCAGATGGTCTAAAAGTCAGTCTTTTCTGTGAAAGAGAAATTCCCTGTGAAGTTAAAGTTGAGTAGCCATCATGTTCAGATAGTGTGAATAGGAATTAGATGGAATGACATAACATTGTACCCAATTAATAACCCTTTTAGTAATAATTAATATTTAAATATTTACAGTGCCTATATATTTAACTTGAGGTTGAGTTTAATTATTAAAGTTCCTAGCTCTCAAAGAGAGATTATATCTTTCTCTCTACATTATAGGACACTTCATAAAAGCCAAAATTGATAATGTTAATTTTCCTTCCATTTAATTTACCTCCAAATCTTCTATAATTAAAATTTCATTTTGATGGGTTTAAAGACATTCTGTAGTCAGCCTACCACAGGTAGATTCTGAGAGCTTAAAATAGATCTTGGTGTAGATTATGGTGTTTAGCATTTATTCTGTTTCTTTTGAAATGTAACCTTAATGTGACTTATAATACTAGCATAATGTTAATGTAATTTTTAAATTATCATTATTTATCAGACTTTGAAAAGAAATTATATTCTTCTTTCAGAAGGAAAAGAGCAAGGTTAGCTTCTATTTATTCTTTATACTGTACTAAACACCATAGTAGATGCTTTCATTTGTTATCTCATTTAGTTTTTTTAGAACCCAGAAGATGGACATAATTATCCATATTTTATAGATGCAGAAACCAAGGTTCAAGGAATATTCATTATTTTCTCAAATTGCAAAGGTTGTAAAGATAGAAAACCAGCAATGATAAGCTCAAAACCCATGCACTTGCTACTTTGCTAGATAGTTTACCAAATTAAAAAGGTCCATAGACTATGTTCAGATACAGTGAATGAAAGGTAAGCTTTATTACACCAGCTGCTCATTCCTGCTAGAAGCCAAATGAAAATAGATGATACTGTACTTCCCCTTTCTCATGCACAGATATTTCATACTGGGTTATATAATAGAATTCAGATTAGTGGCTATTGATAGTTCTACTGGCTGGGATTAGGGGCAGAGAACTGCACTTAATTGTATATTATATAGCAAATACTTAGATACAGAAATTCAGAAATGCATTTAGTTATGAAAATCAAATAATATAAAGATGTGAGAAATACTCTGGGGGAAGGGAGAGTGCAAAATGGATGTTTTTATATAAAAATTGCATATTTAGAAAATGTCAAAGACTGAACAACTCCCCCTTTTTCTTTTTTTCCTCTTTTTTCTGTGTCCGTCTGTCTATCTTGCTTTTGTGTTTATTGTCACTCTCATGCTTTCTGATTATAATCAATTTTCTCCTCTAACTCACTATCATTGTAAATGGAGGTGGCCTTGGGTGTTTGGAATGGTTCCCTAGGTCCTCTCTACTCATTGTGTGGTCTGTGAACAGGCAGCATGTGACTTTACCTGGCATTTTGGTAGCAATGCAGAATCTCAGGCCCTAACTCAGACCTAAAGAATCAGAATTTACCTTTTAACAAGATCCACAGGGAATTTATAGGCACAGAATGCTTGAGAAGCACTGGCCTAGAAGAATTTAACAGGTCAGATCCTTCCCTCCCAGAGCAGAATCACTCCTTCTATAGTCAGCTGTAGTTAGGACCAGGGCTCTTCTGTGGGTAGTAGACATGTTAGTGCAAGGAACACAGTTGGACAACCCTGTGCAGGTAACATGTCTAGTGGGAATTCTGGCTACTGTTTTACTTCTACCATTGATAAGGTTGCCACAATGCAGGCCCTTTAGGGCTTGGGCTCTTGTAGCAGCCGCTTCCTCAATTCTCTGTCAACAGATACACACATATACACATGCGTCATGAGTGCTGCCACCCACATCAAAGACAGCTGTGTCTGCCCCAAAAGGAAAGGGAAGAGAGGAACCCAAATATATTATGTCTCCAATGTGCCAGGCATATCAGCGAGTGCTTTCATCTTAGAGACTAGACAGCACATAAAAAAATCAGGTTAGTGTGAGCACACATTCAATTACCTGTCAAACTTCCTTGACTAGAACCTCCACACATTAAATAGATCTATAACTTGTGTTTTTAATGATGACCTTATTAAATTAAATAAGATCCTAAAAATCGAAATCATAAAAGAATAATTAAATTAATTAGAGGTTTCATGTTTATAATATCATCTTAAAAATCAGTTTCCAATGACTTCACATGGAAAAAATATATTCTGGCCTAACTATTATATACTTAATCCCAGATGTGAGTGGTTTGAAAGGAACCCTCCCTTCCAAGTGTAGTTTTCTGGAATTTTAGACTATGATGTGTGTACTATAATTTTAACAGCTGTTTCCTTACTGATCTCTGGAAATCCTGTCCTTTACAATATTCCTTTTGTTTATAGCACCTAAAAGTGTCCAGAGTTTGCCATCCACAAGGGCCAGTGTTCCTAACATGGGAGTGTTGCAAAGAATCCTTGAATGGACTTCTAGTCCCATTACTGCTCTGATTGGCTGGGAGATTTGGGGCTGTCCCTGAAACCTTTAGAGGCTCAGGTTAGTCCTCTCTGAAAAGCAGTGGGCTTGACTGCACTCTATAAGATCTTCTATTCCACATAAATGTTTGAGAGTCCATAAACAGAATATTGTAGAATTGAACTTGTCAACTAGGTAAAAAGATTCACTTAGGTCTCAAGCCTGCTTTCAGGGTTTCCAGACATCCCAGAATCTGCGTTTCCCATAGCACCTCTCTTGTCATAGGCTTGGCGTGGTGTGTCCCGTGGCAGCTTAGCTACTGGGCAAGAGGCAACAGAGCTAGCTGATGCGGAGGTGCTGCCTGGTGAGCACTGAATGAAGAGTCTTAGTCCCTGGCCCACACCGTAGCTTCAGGAAAGGATTTGAGGCTCTGTAGTCAGTTCAGAGGTTGCATGTTTAACATTTTTTCTTTTTGATGTTTTCACCATAAATTCAGGACAATGCAGATCATTCTAATTTCTTGAAAATTATAAAGCCATGATAGTACAGGGGGCTAACTCTCTACAGAATCAGTTTTTCGGTTGGCAACCTATACAAGAGCAAGAACATAAACTTTGAAGTTAGAGAAGGATCTGTGTGTGTGTAGTGCCCCTTACTAGCAGCCCTACCTCTGTACTTTGCACAGAATTATAATTAAGTATTTATTGCAGCCTTGTGCCTGTCTTTTATTTCACTGCCTCTCCCTTGCATTGTCAATGTACTCTACAAGGAAGAGATGACAGACCAGAGTACTCTAAACACAGAACAGGGATCTTACTGGTTGGGAATCGGGTTACCTAGACCTTTGGCTGTTCCCTAGCTTTGGCTAAGATTGCCTCCTGAGAGACTTCTCTGATGACAAGACAACTTATCAGGAAGAACACTGGATTGAGACATTCTGTACTATCTTATCACAGTTGGGGGAGTTATCGGCCCAACACGTTGTTCTAAAGACAGGCTCTATCTAAGTTTGTGGTTGGATGTCTTTCTCTTTCCTGAGGGCTCTAACCTTAGCCTCTTCCTTCAGGTGATTCTTACATTGTCAGATCAGGGGCTAAGGTGGACTGCCTTGCTGGACATTACCCCGAAACCTGGCATGCACGGGGAAAACTTGTGAGAACTATTTTTGGATTATACTGATATGTCTCTCAAGTGAAATCCCATTGCTCCTAAAAAAAAAACAACAACACAAAAAAGGCAACACCCTTTTAAGAGCCATTTTGGAGTGAGATAATGTTTACTTTTACCACTGGAATGAGGGATTAAATGATTACAGAATAAATTATTAAAATAGTTTTTAAATATATTAAAAGAAAAACAAACAAACCTGCCTTGACAGAATGCAATGCACCTTGCAGTCAACCCCACCTTCTTTCCTCAACCTCTTTTAACCGGAAACATGTTTCTTTTCCCTTTTCTTTTAATTCTTTTTTCAATGAATGCAGCATTTTAGGAGCATCTCCTTAAAAATGAGAATTTAGCAGGAATGATTAAAACACTGGCTTTTTATGATCTGAAGATGTACTCTGAAAATTACAGGGTTATAAAATGGAGGGAATGTTTTGCAATAGTGGTCTTCTGATCAGGCAGCAAGTGGCATCTTTATCTTGCCAAAAAATAGGAAAAGGGCCGTGACTCGAATGTTCCCTTTGGGGACATATATTGCAATGTGTTGCTTCTCAGGTGTCTACCATTTGCACTGCTCAGAATAGAATGTTCTTTTACTACAATTCAAGCACCTATGCTGGCTCCCAAAACGATACCGTTTGCAACTGTTGTGGAAGAGGCTTTGGAAAACCTCAGTAAATATTTACACTCTGGCTCTGCTCCGTCACAAGAGTGAATTTAGATTCACTCCCTTGCACCCTTTTAAACCTATCTTTTTGTTACTGTGTGACACTGTGACTTGAGTAAAAAAGGATTAGGATCTTGAAGAATGTTACCCCCTATTAGTGAGACAAAGAGGGTCAAGAAAACAAACATTTGTTACCATTAGCCAGACTAGATCAGCTTTTCTCCAAACTTCAGTTATTCAAAGACTGTTCATGATTTCCCCCCC